>JASANA010003566.1:0-37012 GCA_030248095.1 Ptycholaimellus sp. GST1_10 | reverse complement strand
GCAGGGGCTGGCTCCTCCATCCCTCGTCCACTCCACCACTCCATCCCCACCGTCCTGCTCGCCGACCGCGCTGCCCTCCTCCTCCACCTCCGCGGAGTCGCTCGGGTAGTCGGACTGGTCCTTGGGGCAGATGCTGGAGAGGAGATCGAGTTCCAGGGGAACGAGGTGGCTGACGGAGCAAGTGCTGCTGTAGCCAGAGGCGTCGGTGACCTCGACATAGCGGAGGACGTTGTCAGGGCCGGGGAGGAGCTTGTCCACCTTGATGAGCTTCCAGTTGGCCCGCTTGCTCTTCTCCACCAGGAGACAGATGGCTCTCAGCTCCAGCTCCACTGGCTGGCCTTGGCGTAGTTGATGGAGGTGTTGCTGGCGAAGATGAGCCTTGTACTCGGTGCTCCAGCGACGCCAGAACGCGTCCACTAGCTCTTGGCGGTGCTGAACTTGGAGGCGCAAGAGTCAAGCGGGGCGAGAGCTGGGCAGCGGAAGCAAGTCTGGCAGAAGGGGTGCTTGAAGCTGGACATGGGGTGATAGAAGATGGGCTGGGGTGAGAGGGAGGAGGTTGTCGGTGAGGCTGGTGAGGGGGCGCTGGTTGAGTATGGCCTCGATGAGGCAGAGGACGGTGGCGAGCTCGAAGTCGCTGACCTTCTGGGAACCCAGCGAAGCTTGCAACGGCCCCTTGACCATATCCACCATCTTCTCCACAACTCCCTGCCGCCATGGCGCCCGGACAGAGCCAAAGGAGAGCTGGAGGGAGATGTGGGAGGGGAAGGCGGAGGCGAGGTTGGCGAAGCCCTTGAAGGCAGTGGCGCAGTCTAGGTACACGGTGCCGGCTGTGAGCCCGCGTCTGGCCCACATCCTCTGGAAGGCGCTGACGACGGCCACCGTGCTGTAGTTCTCTAGCACCTCCAGGTGGAGGCCTCGCGAGATGCAGCAGCTGAACACCGCCACCCACCTCTTCTGATAGTGTCGGCGAGAGTAGTTGTAGACGTAGAGGGGGCCCAGTTGATCGAGTAGGAGGTGGTGGAAAGGAGGGAGATGAGGCTGAAGTCGTTGTTGGGGAAGGAGTCCGGGCGGAGGCCGGGGAAGAGAACGTCGGGCAGCCCGCACGCAGACCCCGCAACCTCGCAGCGCTCGCTTCACCCCCAACAGTCCATGCATAGGCCAGTGTCGGAGACGAACTTGGGCCAGTACTTGAGCCGGGCCCGCGTGGAGTAGTTGTTGATGGGCTTGGAGGGCGAGAAGGAGGGCCAGGCGGCAGGAGCCGGGCAAGAGAGCCGGAGACTCCTCCGCCATCCGCGTCCCCACGCGAAGCACACCGTCCTCGGAGAGGAAGATGGAGAGTTGCTTGCAGATCTTCTCCTTGGAGAAGCCATTCTGTTGCAGGTCGGAGTAGAGGGTGGGATAGTAGCGGAGCTGTGTTTGGCGGGTGAGCATGTGGAGGGCCTCCGTCTTCTCCGCATAAGAAACTCCTTCTCCTCGAGCTCTCTTCTGACGTCATAGAAAGCAAAACGGAAGGGCGTAGGTGCAGAGGACCTTGTTGAGGTTGTTGGAGGAGTCCAGGATCCGATCGATGACGCTCCAGTCCTGCTCGCGGCCTGTCCCTGTCGCTCCCAATGCCTCGGCCACCGGCTTCTTCTGCTTCTTTTCCCCCAGGCGACTCTCCTCTTCCTCTGGAGTGAAGGAAGGCGGAGTCCAGGCCGGCCACTGAGTGAAAGGCAGGCGAAGGAAGTCGGGTCCAGTGTAGTAGTTGGACTGGATCAGGGAAGAGAGGGCCTTGGGCTTAGTGAGGATGTCGGCGGCGTTGTCCACGGTGGGAACGAAGCGTCGCTCGTAGCCGTGGAAGCTCTGGGTCAGCTCCTCCACCTCCAGCGCTCGCCTCGCCTCGTATCGACGGAGTCCTACTGGGCGCTGTAGCCAGTAGAGGACCACCTGAGAGTCGATGTAGTGGATGGGGCGATTGAAGCGGATGAAGGGGCCGAGTTGGTGAAGGGCGAAGCATAGGAAGCGTGTGGCGATGACGGCCGCCCACATCTCGATGCGGGGAATGGTGATGAGGAGGCTCTTGTGGGAGGAGGGTTCGAGCTTGGACTTGGCCGCCAGGAATATGGCCTGTCCCGCCTGGACCACGTAGGCCACAAAACCGTAGGCACTGCCACCACTGTCACTGAAGATGATGAGGTCGGCAGGCTGATCAGGGTCGGAGACAAGCTTCCGTGGCAGCTTCACGTCATCCAGCTGGCTCAGCTCTTGCTCTAGTCGCTGCCAGCCCTCCTCCACTCCCTTCCCCACCCACTCTTCCCACCCCAGCTCAGAGGACACTCCTGTGTGGAACAGGAGGCGAGCTTGGAGGAGGAAAGGGGCGAGGAGACTGTAGGGATTGTAGAAGCGAGAGATGGCGGAGAGGAAGGCTCGCTTGGTGAAGGGACTGGAGAGGTCATCGAAGACGGGCTTGAGGGGGCTGACGAAGTTGCCGCTGACGTCCCACTCCATGCCCAGGTTGCAGATCACCTGCTTCATCTGCAGGTCCGGCTCTGGCACTCCCTTCAGCACCTCTGGCACGTCCGAAGAGAACTGGCGCAGATGGAGATTGGCGGAAGCAAAGAGGGCGATGAGGCCGGTGATGATGCGCTTGGCGTCCTTGGGGTCGGTGAAGGGGAAGATGCCATTGTCGACGTAGAAGCTGTTGGCAAGGGTGCGTAGCTCCTCGGGGCGAAGTCCATAGCCAGCTCCAGTCTCTGCTGCATCGTCGCCAAGGCGCTTGAGGCAGGCGAGGAGGAGGTTGGGGCTCGGACTGGCCCCCATCACCAGCCGGGCGTACTTGTAGACGTCGAGGTTGTGGCTGGAGAGGGGCTTGCGGCGATCTCGGGGCAGGAGGATGCGCAGGAGGTCCTGGTGCTCGGGGCGGACAGCGATGCCGTAGAAGGCAGCGGAGACGTCGGTGATGAAGACGTGCTTGCCCGCCCGGAACTTGCACTGCAGGCTGAAGAGGTCGGAGATACGGTTGTCCCCCGTGCGTAGGCAGTCGTTGAGGCTCAGGCCCTCCGAGGTCTTGGCCGAACAGTCCAGAACTGGTCTGCACTTCGTGAACTCCGCACCGTACTTGAACACTGGCCGATGGGGAATGTAGTGTAGGAGAGGAGGGGCGGAGGAGGTGACGATGGGCTCAATGATGCCTTCTGCAGCAAACTTGTCGAACTCGCCGTAGTGCAGGGCCATCTCCTCGGGGCTGTACTTGGACTCCAGGCGTATGCCGCGAGAGAGGGCGCAGCGGAAGTTGGAGGTGAGGCGGTTGACGGAGTCCTGGATGGGGAGGCCAACGAGGAAGCGTCCGTCCTCCATGCGGGTGATGTCGAACTCCTCGTCCAGCTTCTGCGGCTCCTCGTACTCCGCCGCGATGCCCAGATAGTCCAGGTTGGTCTGTCGCTTCAGCTCCTCCTCCACTCGCCCGTAGGAGAAGAGGAAGGCTTGGGTAGGAGGGGAGGAGGCCTCAGAGAGAAGGCGCCGATCCACCCGTCCCTTGAGCAGATTGCCGTAGGGGGTGATGTAGCAGGAGAGGCCGGCGGTGACCTTGACGGCAGTGGCCTCGGGGCCGGTCACGTGCTCGCTGTAGTTGACTCCGAGGAGGATGTCCAGGCGGATGGAGCGTTGAGTGGAGGAAGGAAGGTTGAGGTAGTGGCCTGGAGGAAGTCGTTGGAGGAGGTCGGGGTGGAGCTCGAAGCCGCCCACCACCACTGGCGCCGCCACCTCATCCGCCAGTAGAGCAGCCACCGGGAGCACTCGTCCATCCTGCCACAGCAGCTCCAGGTCCACGTAGCGCGTCCTCACGTACTTGGTCTGTCCATCGCAGGCGGTGGAGAGTGAGACGTGGGCGGAGCCGTAGGCGCGGAGGCCCAGCCGCGAGGCGCAGTCCTTGGTAATCCAGGTGAAGGATGAGCTGTTGTCCGCCAGCAGCTCCACCCGCTTCCCTTCTCCGCCCTTGGGGTTGTAGGCGTTGAGAGTGCAGAGGGCATGAAGGGTGTAGGGGAGGTTGTGGTCCGACTGAGCTGCTAGGCTGGCGCAGGCGTTGCCGGGGTTGGCTTGGAGGGCGGAGTGGAGGATGGTGTGGTGCTTGGCCTGACACTCCTGGCAGCGGCCCTTGTTGCGGCAGTCCTCGGCCTCGTGTCGCTGTCGGAGGCAGTTGAGGCAGAGGGGGATCTCCTTGGCTCGGCGGAGGCGAGCTTGAGGGGTGGTGTACTTGGTGCAGTTGCGGGGGTAGTGGTTGTCGTCGCAGAAGGCGCAGAAGATGGTGCTTCCATCCGCTCAACGAAGCTTAGGCTTGTCGCCGCTCGGGGCCTGTGAGGACTTGCGAGGCTGGCTGCCAGAGCTCTTCTGGTTGCCAGAGCCCTTCTTGCGCTTCTGGGTAGTCAGCTGAGGCGATGAGCGCAGTCCAGACTTGGTCGGACGGGACTGGCCAGCACCAAGGAGAGCTGCTCCAGAAGAGATGGAAGGAGGCGGAGCATTGGCATCCAGTTCTCGTCGGAAGCGGGCCTCCGTCTGGAGAAGGATGACGAGCTCGTCGAAGGAGGGATCGGTGAGGATGCCCGTCCGACGACGCTGCAGCACGATCTCCCGCCAGTAGTCCGGAGGAAGCTTGGCGGTGATGAGTGGAAGGTGGGAGTCCAGGTACCCGACGCCGAGCAAATGCAGCTGGTTGGCCGTGGCGAAGAGGAAGTCCGCGAGGCCTGAGATCTGTTCCCAGCCGGTGAAGGAGTGGATGGGCACGACGTCGTGGAGGGCCTGGATCAGCTCACGCTTTGTCCCCGCCGGATCCCCATAGGCTTCCAGGAGCACCTTCTTTGCGTCCTCGTAGTCCGTGGCCTTGTAGCGCTGGCACCAGATGACCTTGGTGTGGGCTTGGCCTTTGAGGCAGGAGAGAAGGAGCTCCAGCTTGTCAGGGGCAGGCATGGGCTCCTGGTCGAAGTAATACTGCCACCACTCCCACCAGTGCGCGAAGTCCGCGAGGTTACCGCCGTCGAAGAAGCATAGCTCAGGGCGCTGATGCCTGGATCCCGCATGGCCGAGGGCCATGTCCAGGTAGGCGCCGGAGTGGCGGACGGCCCCGGCAGAGGCGGGGTTCCCGTCAGAGGCGGGATTCCCGGCAGAGGCGGGATGCCCAGCAGAGGTGGGCGGGTTGATGGAGGCGGAGGTGAAGGCCGTGGCCGCAGACGTCGCGAACGCCGTCGACAACACGCCTGAACTTGTCACCACCGGAGCTGGAGCAGTTGTAGTCGTAGGTCCCTCGCTCGTACTCACCGCCAACCCCGTCAAGGACGAGGAGATGAGAGAAGCGGAAGCAGTAGCGGCGGTGGTAGAGGAGGAGGCAGGGATGAGACCAGTGGAGTGCCCGACAGAGGCGGGAGCAGTGGAGGGCCCGGCAGAGGCGGGAGCAGTGGAGGGCCCGGCAGAGGCGGGAGCTCCGACTCGGAAGAGCGGGTTGGGCTGAGTGTCGGGAGGCAAGGAGGCGGAGGCCCAGCGCGGGCGCAGGGACTGGGAGGAGTGGATGATGGCGGCCCGCTCGGCCTCCGCGTGCTTGACGCGCTCCTTCATCCGCTCCACCTCCTTCCGCAGAGCCACGTTGCTGGTGAGAGCTTGATTGGCCTCGTTGCTCTTCTGGACGAGAGTGGAGGAGAGGGCGTCGTTGGACTCTTGAACAAGCTGAAGGTCCCGGCGGAGGCGGGACTCGGCTTCCTGGAACTTGCGCTGAACCTGAGCTCCTTCGTCCTGGATGGCCTTGAGGCGCTGCTGCATCTCCTTCTTCATGCCCTCCACGGTGTGCCGCAGTCGCTCCACCTCGTTCTGCATCTGCTGGGAGGTGGACTCGGCCTGCTGACGGAGAGCTTGTTCTTGGAGAAGGAGCGCCGTTTGCTCCTGGTTCACGCGCTGGGCTTCCTGTAGGGCCTTCTGGGCACTGAGACGCTCTGCTGCGACGGAGTCCAGGGAGGCCTGGAGCTCGGTGAGGCGCTGCTTGGAGGCAGTGGCTTGAGCCTGGAGGGCGTCCTTGGCTGCGTCGGCTTCTCGCTGGAGCTGAGCGATGCGGACGGCGGGTGCGTCCTCCTCCATCTCGAAGTCGTCGTCCTGGTCCAGGTTCTCCTCCTGTCCGCCGTTGGCCTCCTCGTTGTCCTCCTCGTCGTCCTCCTCGTCGTCCACCAGCACTGCATCGTCCTGCTGCTCTGCAGCTAGCTGCTGAAGGAACTCGGACTCGGGGATGCCGCCGACGCGGTGGGGGAGGTTGGGAGAGGAGGAGGGATCGGAGACGGGCTCGCGCTCTCCCATCAGCTCCGCCCAGAAGCGCTCCTCGTGAGGCTCCAGGCTGGATCGTTGGAAGGGCAGACCGGTGTGCTCCTCGAAGCGAGTGGGGCCAATGTAGGAGTACTCGTGGTAGGAAGTGTGCTTGTGCAGGCCTTGATCCTTGAGCTGTAGGAGGAGAGGGCGAGGGGAGCGTCCCATGCCCAACTCACAGGGCGGACAGAGGAAGAGGAAGGGGCGGGTGCTCTCTGTCCACTCCTCGGGGGCGATGGTCTTGGAGATGTTGTGGCGGGCCTCCAGGGCTCGGAAGGCGGTCTTGGAGGCGGCGCCAGAGGGAGACAAGGCGTTGGAGAGGCCGGCGAGGCAGTAGATGTCCTGGCACCGGAAGCACTTGATCTGGTTGGGAAGGTGGTGGTCAGCGTCGCAGGCATGGCCGCAGTCGATGGGGAAGTGCTGGGAGACGAGGGCGAAGCGGGAGAGGTAGGGCAAGCCCGCGACAGAGGCGCCAGGCTGCTCCTCGTTGCTCATCTTCTCGACCTTGTTCTGATTCTGACTCTAGCCCTAGAGAGGGCTGTTGGGAGGATGAGTGAATAGAAGAGGTCGATGAAGAGGAGACGAAGCTTGAACTCGGCAGAGGCGAGCAAGAGGAAGAGGGTGAGGGTGATGAAAGAGTGGGAGACCTGTACGGCTGGGGGTCCAGAGAAGGAAGCTGAAGTTGTCCTTGAGGATGCTCTGGCCGCTGCAACGAAGGTGAACTCCCTGGTTGACAGGCTCCACAGAGCTGATGGACGGAGAGGTCTCTTACTCCTCCTCAGCTCTGATGTGCATCGACGGTTAGTTTTCTTTTCCTCTTATTCTTCTCAAGCAAATGTCAAGAGTGATTATTGCAAAGGGTGCGAAGGGAGGGGGCGGGCGCTGGGAATGGATGAAGATGGCGGTGATGTAGGGGGTGAGAATGCAACGAAGGATACCATAGTCCCAAAACGCGCCGTTTCCCTCAACAGAAAGGAAAAAAATAATAAAAAAAAAAAGGAAGGGGGGGGGGGGGGAGCGATGTATTGAGTAAATTTTTTGGTGGAAGGTTTGAAAAAAAAGGGATGTTGAGGAATGGCGGATTCTTATTCGATTTGGTTTGGCTTTTTTTCTTCTCCACCTCCTTTTTTTTTTCTCTTTTTATTTTTTAAAAAAATAATATTTAAAAATTTTTAAAATATCTTTCTTTTTTTTTATTCCCCATTTACATAACCCACTATTTTTTAAGCCTTTTTAAAAAAAATAAATCAAAATATTAAATACCGCATAAAAATTATATTTTTTATTTTTTTTTTTTAAAATTTAAAATTTATATTATATATTTTTAGGTAATTATGCAAATTGCACATGTTTTTTGCAAGACCCTAATTTGATAACCTTCCCCCAAAAATTTCCGCATTTTTTTTAAAAAAGCAGAAGGTTTACGTTTTTTCGTGTTTTTTGACCTTTTTTTTTCCCTCACGTTTTCCCCCAATTCTTGCCGGGTGGGGGGTGGCCCTGTAAAATCTTTGACTTGTTCTGCAGCTTGGGGTAGGCCTGGGTCATGGGCGTGTCTGTAAATGTGCAAAACGGTAAATTCTATTAGTTTGAGGTGGGGGAGCTGGGGCCAGGAGAAGAGCTCAGAAAGGAGCTTTCAAAATCACAGATTAATAGGTACCAGCCCTAAACGTAACAATCCATAAAAAAATTTTATCAACTTAATTAAACCTAAAATTTCAGAAGAGGGCATTGACTTTGCAATTTAATAACTAATAAAACATGACCATCAGTTTACAAAATTGGGACACATGCTTATAGCATCTTACAAATTGCATAGAATATGTCAATGTTTCAAGAAACAAGTATATGGCGCAGAGCGCAATAGGTGACCGCGGAGCTCTCAACATACCCCATTTTTCAACCTTTCTACCTAAAAAAGTCATGTTTCAAATAATGCGGGACTTGTCAAACCTCTCCAGATCTTCCTCCAATTTTATTTCCTTTCAGGAAAAAAAAAGTTTGTCAATATCCGTTGAGAATTGAGCCTTTTACAACATACCCAAATTTTCGACCTTTCTACCCAAAAAAGTAATGTTTCAAATGCTCGGAAACAGGTTCCACCCCTCCAGATCTTCCTAAAATCTCATTACCTTTCAGGAAAAAAAAAGTTTGTCCAAATCCGTTGAGAATTGAGCCTTTTACAGCATACCCAAATTTTCAAAATTCTACCCAAAAAAGTAATGTTTCAAATGCTCGGAAACCGGTTTTACCCCTCCAGATCTTCCTAAAATTTTATTACCTTTCAGGAAAAAAAAAGTTTGTCAAAATCCGTTGAGAATTGAGCCTTTTACAGCATACCCACATTTTCAACCTTTCTACCCAAAAAAGTAATGTTTCAAATGCTCGGAAACCGGTTCCACCCCTCCAGATCTTCCTAAAATTGCATTACCTTTCAGGAAAAAAAAAGTTTGTCCCAATCCGTTGAGAATTCGGTGAGGACCAGCATTTCCAGAAATATATACATACATACATATATATGAGGACAAAAGTTGAGTAACCTCTATAGACCGCGGTGCGGCCCTTCGGGCCGCTCCGCGGTCAAAAATGAATTGGTTATTTTTGTTCAGGTTCAATTGAAGGTATGCCTGTTACTGAATGGATAAACGAATCATTGCCTCACTTCTCAAACAATACACTTTGACATAATTTTGTAGAGTGATTGAGTTCTTTATATGTGCTGATTGGGGTTATCGATTTTATTGAAGTTTGAGTTGGTTCTTCAATTGAACGGTTTTCAAATTCTATTTCATTATTAGCTTTTCTTTTAAGAAATGGTGCAAACAAACTCACAAAGCTTATAATTACAGCAGCTCCAAAAACACTCCCTAGAATCGCGAAGGGAAACGTAAAATTTGTCTTTTCTTCACTTAGTGCTTCTGCATGGCTCACAGCAGGTTGGTCAGCAGCAGCAGCTAAAATTTCAGTTTCATGTTTAACATTCTTGTTCCATCCGGTACAATTGAATGATTCGATAGAGATGGCTTGAATGAATATTCCTATATACTGTTTGACAAACATGATGAGTAATTGATTTCTGATATTTTCTCATTGTAAGATTATGATGGGGCGACAAACAGTAAACATCCAATTACACTCCAATAGGTCTCAGTCAGTTCAACTTTCAATTTGGAAGGCGTGGTGTCATGTCATTCTATGAGGTCTGCTGGGCTGTCTCCACATTAGGGCAAAAAAGTTTCGACAGTCGTGTTGGAAAGAACATATATGTGTTTTAGTAGGATGAAGGCGGCTGGCTGGAACTTGGTCTCTGCTGAGTTTGCGGGAATACACCATTTTTAAGTGGGAATACACTCACTAATAGTAGAGGACTTACGAAACAAATTCTCATCTCAAATAATCTAAATAAAAAGCTCATGATTTCATGTTTGGTGATGTGGTTGGTGTTGTGGTAGTTGGTGTGGTTGTTGGTGTTGTGGTAGTTGGTGTGGTTGTTGGTGTGACGGTAGGCGTAGAAGGTGTAGGTGGGGAGGGGGTAGGTAGGGAGGGGGTAAAGTTGTGTTGGGTAAAGTGTGCATGAGTCTGTTTTGCTACTACTAGCAATCGAGTGTTCACTTCCCTTGAAGTGAACTAGCAATTTTCAGTGACCTCTAGCATTTTTGTTAGAAGCGTTTCTTAGCAATTTTTGGGAAGTGTTTTGCAAAAACCAAATGATAGTTTGGATGGAATGTTTTGCACTTAACAATTTTCACCAGACTGACATAGATTACAAATGGTCTTGCAGTATTAGTATTGGTTTCGAATGTTGCAAAATGGGTGAGATACGATCATTCAAGTGTTTTTTGACTAAAACGTCAACGTTAGCTAACTAAGGCCGCTAATGCTGTGTTGTAGATCATGCGTTTTTGCCAGCGGGCACTTTTTTGACAGCATATGAGTTTTTTGACTGCAGGGTGCTTTTGTCACATCAGAGCACATTTTTCTTACCTATCAGTATTCGTGTAGCCTTATTTTGTCCCGTGGTTGAGCAAAGTGCTATGAAAGTCTCCCCTATCTCTTGGCTTGCTGGTGCGGCAATTAAGAATGGCAGTTGTGAAGCTATAACCAACAAAGAGCAATGGCTATTGAAAGGCGGATGTAAAACCTCAAATTTGGGATAAGACAAACACATTGAGGCACATTGAGAACCTGTAAAAATCAGCTAAAGTTCTTTTTCCATAGGAGCCTGTCCCTTATGTGATTTGGACTTGAAGAGATTCAAAATCCTTTCACAGGCTAGAAGGCTTCCTTTCATGGAAGAAGTCTAGGAATTTGGCCCCCTTGCCCTGTCCCTTCACATATTGGCTCAAGTAGCTATGTTGCCAGTACTTGAACTCCTAAAAGTTTCTTTCTTTAATCTTACAGCAATCCCACCAAAAGACGTTTGGAAACACCTTGTTGGGCCCTGTGCAGTTGGAGAACTTCTTGTGAGAGTCCTCCAGCACCACCTTGTACTTGTCTGCTGGGTGAAGCTTGGAGAGGATGGTCTTGTTGAAGGCATGGGCCAGAGCCATGGACTTGTTGCCCTCCCAGACTGGAGTGCTGGTCCGGCCCACCTTGATCACGTTCATGCTGCTTTCCTTGATCTGGTAGGTGCGACCGCTGCTGATGCTGGTAACCTTCGCCATTGACATCATACACCATAGGTTTCAGGCAGGGGTGAAAAATGCCTCTCTGATGAAAGATGATGCTGGCACTGCCAATGTAGGTACACTGGTATGCAGGCCATTGGGAATGATTTTGAGCGTCGCAAAAAATTGATGGCCTCCCTTCTAGCTTGCCTGCACTGCCTTCACATTTTACTTAGTACTTTTCTGGCATGGCGCCGCCACTCACAATAGAGCGAAGAAGTGATAGCCATCTCCTAACAGTGGGAAGTTGGGCATTATCAAGGAGCTGTCCAGCCTGCCAACTGAGTCTAGCAGTCAGTCGGGACAGGAGGAGATTTTCACGGGAACCATTGCATTCACGGGGTGGGAAAGTGGAACGCCTAGAATGCCCTGCGCTTGTGCTGGAAACAGAACGTAAGCTGGCCAGCCGCCAGCATGTAAGGGACAATCTTCCAGCCTGCAGCCACTTCACCTACAGCATCTCTAGTGTCATTTTGACCACCAAGTACAGGATAAAGAAAGGCAACTCCAGCAAGAATGACTCCTTCGCCGGCAATACCCGCCTTCATGTCACCAAATTTCACAAAGATGCTCTACCATCTCAGCTCTACACTCGCCGCCAAGGTCAATGTCATTTCTGGTTTACTCTCTTATTTTCGGCTGGACTGTCAATTATCTAAAGCCAGAATAGTGCGGGCTGGGAGAGTTGGAGGTGACTGCACTGCACAACACAAGCAGTACCCCCAAAGCAGCACCCGGCGTCTGGTGATTAATCGCTCGTTGACAGCCTGGCTGACCATGTCAACTGGAAGTGTCCACTCTTCAATGTTTTCCTAGCCTTTTCTTCTCTACGTTTTTTTATTTTGTAGTCCTACCGGGTGTCTGAAGTCCCAAATTTCCGCGCTTTCATGCAGACTGCCGATCCTAGCTATCGTGTGCCCAGTGCCCGCTTTATTGCTTGCTGGAGCCATTCTGCTCTCAAGAGTGTAGAGGAGATGCGCAACCATCTTCTCTCCCTCGTTGAGACTGTCCATTTTCAATTAAAGAATGGCAAAGTCATTGCTGCTTTTATTCTACCTAAATCTATACAAGATTGAAAAACTATTCACCGATATTTCCAGATTTTGATCTTCCCACAAGATCAAACGACTGCTTTCTTGGCATCAACTACCACTTAGCAGACTGCGAGGAGGGAGGATTGAATAGTGGTGTGTGTGAACTGGTGCCGATGGAAGGGTAAAAAAGGGCAGCAAACATTATGAATACTTTCCTGGAATTCAGCCACGGCACGCTGAACCTGCTCGATCAGAAGATCGGCGTCATCACCATCGACAATGCTAGAAGCATGCGCCGCGCCTTCTTTGACCTCCTTCAGCAACTTCGCAAGTCCCTGCCTGTGCCAAAGGAAGAGACGACGGAGATAGCTGGGGATGAGGAAAAGTGCAGCGAGGTGGAGGAGGATGCTCTGGCTGCATGCTCGGGGGAGAACAGCGACAACATCCATGCCAGGGAGCCGTCCCGTTGACTTGGGCATGGGAGCCGACCCAAGCAAATCGATCAGTGGAAACAACGCCAACACTGTTGAAGGCCTACTGATCCATCAGCTCAGCGACTCTGAAAGCAGCCCCTCCACTCAGCCTATTCATTGTACATGTCATAATGCCTGTTGAGTTCATTGCACGATGTCATCCAACGCAAAAGAAAGCATGTGAAGCAAATGATATGAATCCAGACAAGTCACCTATGCTTGTACATTGTTCTGCAGGAATTGGACGATCAGGAACATTTCTGGCCATTGACATAGCTTTAAACCTTATTAACAAATTTGGTGCAGTCAATGTTAAGGAAGAGATACGGCTACTTTGAACCCAGCGAAATTTTGCTGTGCAAACACCAATTCAATATGTATGCGTCTATCAAGCAATACTAGAATATGCAGCAAAACACAATAATGTTCCACAGGATGCAGCAAAGTTTGCTAAGAAAGTTGCACGAGTCAGACAATGTTTTTTAATTTGCTTATGGTGCAGTTGTAAATTTCCCCTATTTTTGTATTTCTTAAATTTGGTAATAAAATTTGTTATTTTTTCTTTCATTTGAATACAACTTGTTATGAATGGGAAAATAAATTGTTTGCAATATATTGAGTTTATATTTTAATTATGTTTCCATTATGGATTCATTTGATTAACATTTAAGTGTTCGTGCCCGCATCGCGGTCATTACAAGTTGCTCACTTTTTGTCTGTTTATATGTATATATATATGTGGCTATTTAACATGGCTGGGAATGGTCGAATTCTTAACGCAATTTTACAATCTTTTTTTCCTTGTAGACAAAACATGCCGCTTGGACACGGACGAATGCTTAACCATTTTCTGGGTGAGCAATTGTCAGAGGGCAATGACACGATACCTTGTATCTGGCATAGCCCAAAGTTCCATAAGAATCCGCCAAAGGCTAGATTTATAGCCGGCGCAAAAAAGAGTTCAACGAGACAACTCTGTGTCTCGTTAACCAAGATTCTTAGTCGCATCAAACTACACTGGGGCTGGTATTGCGAAAATATCAGCGAACAGCGTGGTTTGAACCTCGCATGGAGTGTTAACAGCTCGATGCAAATCAGCCACATGCTGGATACGATAGGAAGAAGCCGATTAGGCCGCCTATCAACAGCAGATTTCAGTACCTAGTTCACGGCACTGGAACATGAGCTAATCAAGAAGAAACTGTTCGAAATTTACGACATCATCTTCAAGAGGTACAAGTTCATCACTGTGAGTGGCTATCTCCACAATGATGAGAAAAGATCATCCAGATCTTTGGATGTCTTTAGCCTGAAAAACCTCACAGCAGAACTGACAGACCAATCGTATGTCAAATTTGCTGGGATCTGTTTCAGACAGATCAAAGGGGTTAGCATGGGAGCCAGCTGCAGTCCTATTATTGCAGACTTAGTTCTCTCAAAGATGGAGTTCGATTTTTGTTTCAAAAGAGAGAACTTCACAGCTGCCAAGCAACTTCGATTCTGCAGGAGGTATGTGGACGACATACTTGCTGTGGATACGAATGTCCTACAGGAACGATTCCTTGAAATCTATCCACCTTCCCTACCCCTGAATTTCGAGGATTCAAAGGAAGGATGGATGCATTTCCTCGATTTAGATATCGAGCATGGAGGAAGAAGAAGGAAACTCTACGATAAACGTAGAGACTTCAATTTTAGGGTCCTTGCTTTGCCTTTCAAAGGAAGCAATCAAGACTCAAGAATTTGACCAAATGTTCTCTTCAGTCAGGTGATTAGGATTGCGAGAGCAACCAACACCTGGGAAAACTTCACGATTGATGTGGAGCTGCTATGCCAGACGTTCTCAGAACGCGGCTTTGAACAAAAGGAGATGGGAAAAGCCCTCAAAAAGCTTCAATCCACATATCCGTTCTTAGCGTCGCACATGGTTGGGTATACCAAATCAAGATGGTCGAATCTTGATGCAATCTGTGCACACACCATTGTGGGAATGGATGAGAAAGAACTTTCCAACCATTCACAACCACGACTTACGCGGGTTTATACTGATGAGCCAGCCCGCCGAGTCTATAAATAATTGGCGAACCTCGGAAAAGCCCCACAGACATCATGATCTGTGAGCTTTGCGTCTTTGGTCTCACCAACCATCGATGCACCTCAGTGTCTAGTTTATAGTACTTGACACAAGGAGCGGTTAGGAGAACTAAACAATCTCCGACACCTGCTACAAGCCCATCATCTGTCTCAGACAGCTCTGATAACATTGCAATAGATGTGGAAAACTGTTCACACCTATTTCTTAGCACAGCCCTCAAGTAGGTATTCCAGAGCATGAACCTCGGTCAGGATGGCAAAGGAAAGCCTGGAAAATCGTGATTTGCATAATTTTGCTGTATCTACATCTTTAGCCAGACGTTGGATAACCAGTTGAAATAGCTGTCATCTTTCATTTCTTTTGTGACAAATTTGCTAACAGTTTTTGATGAAATTTATTTATTCATTTTTTTGTGATAACTTGTTGTGTAAGCAATCAGCTATTATTTCTTTGTCAAAAGGAGCGAAAATGTTTTGCCATTATGCGAACTTTTTGAGGACATTTTATTTATAGATTTGTTCGAATGCCAAAAGAACAGTTGACTTTTTGAAAATTTGCATGAAAAGAATAATCACTCGAGTTTGGTAATTGAATCCACAAAGTCGCTAGCAGCCGAATTGGAAGTAAAGCGAAGAAGGAGAGTGTTGTAAGAAGCACCATCGAATATATTCAAAGCAAGGAAAGTACCAAAACAAATAGGGCTCATCTGAGGGCATGATACTAGGCTAGCATAGGGAGATTTGTTGCCAGACTGGTCAACCATCAAAATTTCGCAACTTTCTTCCTGGAAGACAATTTCCAGAGACCAGCCTTTCCGCTCAGGCCCAGCTTTGGCAGCCTCCTTCACCTCGGTTTCCAGCTGAAACTTCTTCCATCTCAAAAAAAGGGGGGGAGGCAGAAAGAAAGGCAGACAGCTTCTGCAGATTTGCGCTCTGGTTCGGAAGAAGAGCGGAGAAGGCGGGCATAGTGACGCTGAAGTGGTGAAGATTGGGTGGGCTGAAGGCTGGGCGTGTGCCTGCGAAGCGGCTCCTGCTCCAGCTGGCGAATGAGGGCCCGCTCTCTCTCCACACCAGTGATCAGCATTCCATTTCCAGGTGCCTGGAAATGGAAAAAAAATGGATTCTTTTTTTTTCCACCTAGGTGGGCATTTCCATTTCCATTTCACCTGCAAATGCAAATGCCTGGAATTACGGGTCGACTTTTTCATTTCCATTTTCCAGTTTTTCCATTTCCAGGTGCTTATCCATACATTTCTCTGTGTCCAGATTTTCTGGCCAAACCACTGATTCCGATGGCAACAAAAGTGATTGTTGAACCCGCACGCCACCACCTTCCTGCACCTCTACGCTGCTCACGCCTTCACTTCTGCCGAGAACAGTGCATTCCTGCTGCTCACTGAAACTGCTTACATAAAGAAATGCCCCCAACTGCAGAGATGGATGGACTACCGTGCTGGAACCAGAAGGGCTGCGTCGGCATCGACTCCATGCTGTTCGGGAAAGAATGCATCCTCCGCCAGCTCGCTCTTTCCATTCTCTCACTGCCCAGCAGCAGCTCAGATGCTGAGAGGCTCTTTAGCCGAATGGGGCTGCTATTGAACGGTTTGCGCAATCGTATGAATGAGAAGTCAATCCAGAGCGAAATCATGTTTGCTGGCAATCAGTGGCTCGTCGATGCGCTCAATTAGCTTTACCTGGGAGTTTTATGCATTCATGTTGTTTTGGATGACATTGCTGCGCTTTACGGGAACATTGAAAAAATTCGACCTCAAACGATCAGCATTTCATTTCCATTTTCCAATTTTTCCATTTTAAAGGATCAGCAAATGCAAAATGAAATGAAATGGATGCAAAATGGTTCGAGCTGGAAATGAAATGGATGGATCGCCAATTTTTCCACCTGCTGATCACTGCTCCACACGCCCCTCCACCGACCCACCCTCCAGCCGAACATTCGCCCCTCTCAGCGCTGACTGATTGTCACTTCGAATTGAGAGAAGATTGATTGCATACAAAGCTTGTGTGGCATTCGGATTTCGTCAGTCCCCTCCCGCCTCGCGAACTTTTCCAAAAAAGGCCTGGATTTTGCAGCAAAAGTATAACTGAGAGCTGACGCTTGAAGAGATGACCTCAAGGTTGTCTTGGGAGAGCTAACCCGTGAGGACATATGGATGCTGGCAGTCGTGCAGAAGCCAGCGGACGATGTCGACGACGCCAAGCAGGGTGGTGACCCACATGCGCATGCAGGGCCTTGAGACGCACTGCTTACTCCCGGGCGGCGTCTGCTGCCGCCACTCCCACCAGTCCGCCGCCGCTGCTTCCATCTCCCCCAGCCGCTCATCTGCCAAACCTCAGCCTTCTTTTTGGCCTCTCAAATTTTCAATAGAAACCATAAATGCTCACAAATGGCCGACTTACTCCTTTTGAAGCAGCTGATCTAACATTGAGACCTAAAAGTTTCCATTTTTTATCAGTGCATTTTTTTAATCTATCAACAATCAAATATGTGGTTGCACAGGAGAATGTACTTGGCCGTTTCCTCCATGGGCTGGTTGCTGTAGCGTCTGTCTAGCACTCGCAATTCCTGACCAACTGTAGCACTCAAAGCCTTTCAAACCATTTGTTAAGGTTGAAAAATTCAAGCAGCTAGGTTGAACCTGTGCAGCCAATTTGACAGACATTTTGCTGTAGCTGGTTAGGTTGAGGTGAGCGTTGGTGAGCTTGAAAGTGCAGAGGCGGTCAAACTTCTCTGACTCCCACAGCAGCCGCAAATGACCCCAGCTGAGATCCTTGCCCCGACGCCGCATTTCCCTGCCTCCAGATCCATCGAAGCTGTTTGCCAAGTTGTTTCGACACACCTTCCAAGTTCATTGATCCATTGATAGCAGGGGTGATATTTTAGGGGTAAAATGCCTTGATTAGGTGGCTGGGATCGAATATGAAGTGCAGCGGAAGGCTTGGATTGAAAAGATTGCTGGTTTTGTATGCAAAGCCTCCGACAAAGGTCACCTCGGTGAAGAATGCATCCGCAAACGTCATGTTTGCCTGTGCACCATCGCATATCACGGCAATCACCTGACAGTAACAATATTTTCCATTTGTAGAAAATTAGGCAAGACTCCAACCTCAATCTCTGCGTAAGCCAGCTGTCGAAGAAGGGATTTGATGAAAGAGTTGATCTGATCTCCCGATGCACCAGCAGCTGGCCATGCAGCGACTGTTTGGGAAAAGTTGAATCCAATGCCCTTCAGCATACAGGCCAACAGCTAAAAATTTCCTTTTTCATTCCATCACCGATTCAGTCCCTTGGTCAGCGGAATACCTCAGTTGCCAGAGGGAGGTTAGGGCCTGGAAGACCAGAGAGCTCTCTGACGCTATCCCACTCCAGCAATTCGCTGTCCAGGGCCTCCAGATTCACGAAACCTCCTACTTGTCCAGTGGATGGCTGAAAATTCTGCATTGATTTGAATGCAAGAGCATATGCAGAGGGTACGTTCAGACAGAGCCCTTTCTTGACAGACATGCCATCAATGAGAATGGCCGCAAACGTCTGGCGGTCCTTCGGCGCCTTCTCCCACCACATCTTTGCCACCTTCCCAGACAGTCGCTCATCAATACCACCCTTCAAATCAGTTTGGAGCTTCTAGGGCGGCATTGAGAACTTTGGCTAACTTCATAGCCTCAGAGTTCGGAGGAATAGCTGCGCAGTGAAACGTTTGAAGGGAGATTCAGTGTGCGGCCAAGGTCGGTGTAGGCTGCAGCTGAGTGTTGGTGGAGGGAGAGGCAGAGGCGAATCATCAGCGGATGCCAATGGTGCCCCTGCACCCCTCCTGCCCGAGCACTTTTTATCTGTTCCTCAACAAGCCTTCTTCCCATACTCTGTCAGCTCATAATCTCCCTTTGAACCTGAAGGAACAAAGCAAGCACTGGGCTCAGCTGGGAGGCCTTTCCTCTGTCAGACTCACCCTTCACTACTTCACAAAGCGCCGCTTCCAACTGCAAGCTATTGAAAATTGGATGAGAGTAGCGGAGTTAGTGAGAATAATTGAACCTCAGCATCAATGGGAATTCCATCTGATTGGATGAGGCCTTTCGCTTGGCGAGCCAGAGCCTACTTCTCTTCCTTGACACCGGCCAGTTGGCGTGTGAGGCCTTGGATCCTTCGGAGGAGATTGGCACGGGAAGTAGTTGCAGCAGGCCGGCTGTCCCCACTGTCAGAAAGCTTGAGATTGTAGCGCAGGCGGCGGCAGGGATGACAGCGCTCCTTTGGTCGCCCCGTCTCCAGCCTCTTCACCAGCCCAGCGCAGCCTTTGGCCCTGTCAACAAGGTATTCTCGGCTGTCGCCAAGATGCGCGGCCTCTATTCCAAGCAATATTGTGAAGCTACATGAGCATATTTTAGCCAATTGGGTTGATTAACCAAGGATTAATGAATTTTTCAATTTTGAAACATCAAAATTTTATGTTTTAGGGAAAACCCCATATATTTCTCAAAGCCCAAATAATGGTCCAAAGCCTCCAGCCAGCCTTCATGCAAAATTGCAGCCAATTTTGTTTAAAAACAAGGGAGTTATGAGTTCTTCAGTTTTGAAACATCAAAATATTAAGTTTTTTAGAAAAAAATCTAAAATTTTGCAAAACCCCAATAAAGGTCCTAAACCACCACTTCAGACAGACTTTCATGCAAAATTTCAGCCAATATCATTGAAAAACCAGCGATTTATGAATTTTGATACTTTGAAACATCAAAATTTTAGGTTTTGGGAAAAAAACGCAAAATTACGCCAAGCACCGAAAATGACCTGGAGATATTACCAGGCGGACCTTCATGCAAAATTTCAGCCAATTTCATTGAAAAACCAGCGATTTATGAATTTTGGTACTTTGAAACATCAAAATTTTAGGTTTTGGGAAAAAAACGCAAAATTACGCCAAGCACCAAAAATGACCTGGAGATATTACCCAGGCGGACCTTCATGCAAAATTTCAGCCAATTTCATTGAAAAACCAGCTATTTATGAATTTTGGTACTTTGAAACATCAAAAAATTGAGTTTTGGGCGAAAATCGAAAAATTACGCCCATCCCAAAAAATGGCCTGGAGATACCACCCAGAAGGACCTTCATGCAAAAAATTAGCCAATTTCGTTGAAAAACCGCGGAGGCCCGGCCCCGGAACCACACATATATATATATATATGCGGACAGACGGACGCAAAAATGGGGTAACTGCTTAAGCTGGCCTTGGCCGCCCGCCGCTTCGGGCAGGGCGCCAGAGCTCCTCCGGCCTCCGGAGCTCTGGCTGCCCTGCCCTCCGCGCAGGCGGCCTTCGGCCGCGCAAAAAACATCTTTCCTTCTGCTAGAGATTGGTTGGTTGAATGACCGGATAGCCAGTCCTGTCCATGGGTGAAGTGTTTGACCTAGGCCTAGGCCAAGAGATACTGTACTCCGATGAAACCCAAAATCCACGCACCCATCCAGCGCCAGGCCAATTGACTCGTCGTCATAGGCGCCTTCAAGCCTACATAGACGCCTTCCAGGGATAGAATTTGCAAAAAAACCAGGGCAGGGCTTGAAATTGAGTTGGAGGGCTTTGGCCAGGTCCAGCAGTTGACGCAGTAGATGGGCCTGGCTCTCGGAGATGTTGTTGTACTCCTGGATCTCGGGCAGCGCAGAGACGTCCTTGCCCAGGGCAAGAACTTGGACGGTGCCATTGGCGCCCAGCCGTACTGAGACTGCACAGACCAGCCCACCAGAGCCCGATTCACCCATTCTAGCCAGCTGGATGGTCGAAATCGGCGACCCTCTGCAGTTAACCTTTACTTTTCATTCTGCTCATGTACTCTTTCATAGACTCACATCGGAAAGATTTCCCAGCTTGCTAACTCTTCGTAGCTAGCCAGTGCCTCACGCAGCTTTGGACACAGGCTTTCCAAGCCTTCTGCAACAGAAAAGAAGCTAAAAGAATAGAACGAAGACTATTAGTGCAATGCTACCGAATGACATAGGCTGACTAAGGCGTAGGGGCTCTGGCTCTGCTTGCGGCGTAGGTTCTGGGAAAGGCGGCTGAAGATGGGTGAGGAGCTGAGGTGCGGCGGCACAGCTGGGGCAGGTGAAGGAATCCTTCTTTCCTGTTTGCGATTTTTGCCGCAGCCAGGTCTACTGACACAGGTCAAACTGCTGCTTTTCCCTCGACCTCTCCCCGATTCTTTCAACACTCCCAAACAGACACCACAGGATTCCTCGCCTTCCATTCCACTTTCTCCTTTTTCCTGTTTCTCTGCAAGGTGGTATATTAGCTTACACTGTTCCATGCCATGAAATCCGCGCAAAACCTGTTAAGCGCAAATTTGAAACATCGAGATAGACCATTCCCCACTCCTAATGGAGCAAACACTATCTAGGGATTGCAATAAAAACCTAGATGCTAAATGAAATTGGTTTCTGACCCCTTTTAAACATAAATATCAATGAAACATTAGTTTCTGGTTTGCCAATGAGACTTAAGATCGGAAAACTTTAAATGCACCCCCAGTTTTCAGTGAATAACTTGAAAAAGGTTCATAAAGTAATAAAAACTGATGATTGCTCTGAATAAATCAAGTTCTGTGCACTTTTTTAAGCCCAAGAACGTCTTCCTACGTGCTGCCTACAGCCCACAGCATCCGTTAACAAAAGGTCACTTTCGACCCCCTGTGTTATAACTTTTTGAGTTTTGCCTAGCAGCCCCCCTCCCAATGTTAAAGAGTTTTCCCTCCATTATATATACACCTCCATGCTTCCACCAACCCTGTCAATCCTTCCGCCAACCCTCTCAAACCTTCGGCCAACCCTCTCAATCCTTCAGCCAACACTCTCAATCCTTCCGCCAACTCCTCCCTCTGCTTCAGCCAACTTTCCCTATCACTCTCCCTGCATCGACTGATGCTCCCAATAAACCTGCCAGCCCTCCTTCCCAACTTTGCATCGACTGATGCCCCCTGCCTCCTTCTCTCCTTCCTTTGCTTGTATAGGTATTTGGTAGTTAAAGTAGGAATGATTAGTATAGGTAATTTATTTTATTCCTTCTCTGCTTCTTTCCCTTCTCCTTAAGCGTTTCTAAAACTTTTCCAATCCATCCTCCCACTCTCCCTTCTCAACCTTGGATCGACTGATACTCCCAACAACCTTTCATCCCGCTCTCTTCCCTTCCCAACCCTGGATCGACTGATCCTCCCTTCTTCCTTCCCTCCTGTATTGTTTGTTCCGTTTTGTTGTTTTCTTTGGAGTTGATGTTGTGAAAATATCCTGCTTTTTCGGTCTACCTGGACGCCGTTTTATGTGTATTGTTTCGGTGGAATCCGTTTTGTTTTCTTGGTTTAAACATCTTGAAATTGGTGATAGTGAAAGTAGATTTTCAGATGATACATGAACAGACTTTGCATTTGATGAAGGGGATTTCGGTGGACATTCTAATGGCTGAGTTTTCCATGACCAATCAGAGTCTTTGTATGCCATTATAAATTGAAGATTCTTGATTAAAAATATAGGTTTCTAATAGATGTTTTTTTTATTTTATATTATTGAGTTATATTTATACTTAATATGATAAACACCATACAATACGAAACGTTAAAAATATTGATATAATATATATTGGGATTGGGATATTGGTTTTGATACCTATACAAGAAATGAAGGAGGGAAGGGGGAGGGGACATCAGTCGATGCAAGTATGGGATGGTGGGCTGGGAGGTTTCTTGGGTGCTTCAGTCGATGCAGGGAGAGTGATAGGGAACGTTGGCTGAAGCAGATGGAGGAGTTGGCAGAAGGATTGATAGGGTTGGTGGAAGGGTAGACAGGGTTGGCAAAGATAACAATCTGCAAAGAAGGGCTATTATCCCTGCATAGACCGATGCTCCCAAAAACCTCCCAGCCCTCCTTCCCATCCGTGCATCGACTGATGCTCCCTGCCTCCTTTCTCTCCTTCCTTTGCTTGTATATGTTTGGTAGTTAAAGCAAGGTAGCGACTGATGTATAGGTAGTTTATCCTTTCTCCTTTAGCCATTCTATAACTTTTCCTTTCCACCAACCCTTCTTACCCTTCCACCAACCCTCTCTATCCTTCCACCAACCCCCTCAATCCTTCCACCAACCCTCTAATTGGGCTAAATATGTGCAAATTGCTTAGAAGAGCTATATATATAAGTTTGCTGTTGGGGCATCATGGGTTTTTTGTGAAAAAGTTGGTGGTATTGGCCCTGCAAAAAATGGTGGTTTTTTAGCGGGGGGCCCTGTATATGTATTTATCCCTTTTTCTTTAGCCGCTCTATAACGTTTCCTTCCACCAACCCTGTCTACCCTTCCACCAACCCTGTCAATCCTTCCACCAACCCTCTCAAACCTTCGGTATATGTATTTGGTATTAGAGCAGGAATGATTAGTATATGTAATTTATGAATGACCCGGAATTTGAGCACTTGAAACATTACTATTTTGGGTCGTAAGTTAGAAAGATGGGGTATGCTGAGAAAAAGCAAATTCTCAATGATTCAAGTCCCTTTTATTATTACTTTTTGCATTTCATGGTTTCATTATGTTCATTGATTTGCTTAATATTTACGTTTACAATCTATGAAAAAAACATGCAATCAAACTCAAATGCTCAAGAAACATAAATTAAGAGCATTGAAATTGTAAGCAGCTAAGTTGCTTGCAAAGTTGTGGGGGGTGAAGCTCGGCGGTCACCTATTGCGCTCCGCGCCATATACTTGCTAGAACAAACTTTGAGATATCCCTTGATTCTTCAATTTGATAATCTTTGAGTGTACAAACGTCATCCATTTAAGGTCAAAACTGTATTTTTTGTTACTTTTAACAAGTTACTTTTAACTAGGCAGAATACAGCCAAAACAGCAACAAACATCTTTCTTTCTTTTATTGATCATCCAAGCAAAGTTGGGAGGTAAACGCAAAGCATCACTGCATGCGCATGACAGAAGCAGAGAAAGCCAGAGAGGGACAGGAGAGTGACTGGGGCAGGGCTGCTAGGGAAGGGAAGGAGGAGTCCTCAGCGCCCTTGCGGTCGCCAAAAAGGCCTCCGGCTCTGGGCCATCAATGCAAATGCAAAGCTATATCTGATATGAAGATCTGATCATGAAAAGCTATGTGCAGCACGAGTTTTGGTGCAAAAGATGGTGGAATTCATCTCGCAAAAATGATGGTTTTTAGTGGGGGTCCCTGTATATTTGCCAATTTAATTATGTTATCACATCTGCATTATTCACAGGTATTTCTTTATGAAATTGGATTTTACTTTTATTGGGCTGGGATAGCAGAGTCCTACTGGAGCTGTAGCAGTCAGCCCCAATATCGAGTCCGTCAAATGAAGAGTTTACCTTTTATATACCTAAGTTATATGATGAATCAAATATTTATATGATGTATAATAACCGCAGAAATGCAAGATAATTTAAACCACACATTTGAGGATATAAAAAAGAATTGAAGGCAGACATATTTTCTTTTAGTGTTTGCGCATAGGCAATTTAGTGAATATAGTGTGAAAGCAAGAGAAATGGTGCAAATAAAAATAAGCTTATGTATCTAATAAAAATAACTTGGTCGTTTGTTGTGTATACATTTGGATTTGGTGTATACAGGTCATTTTCCATTAGATTAAACAAAATGTTGTTTGAATTTATTCTTAAGGTTTGGGCAAGCACGAGTTTCATTTTACGTTCGTCTCCTTTTTCTATATATCCATGCTGAAATGAATATTATTCAAATGTTTAATTGATAGATTACATTTAATAACAAATTTTATCTGGTATACGTAAGGTAGAAATTCTCTTGAAATCTTTAACCGCAGCTGCATTTCGTGAATTGATGATGGGTGTGAAGAAAACCCATGTTTTGAACACATAATATTTGACAGCATTAGCTTATCAGTAATGAGATGGGTACCAACTACCTGCAATTTACCGAATTGTTTGGAATTGGCAAAAACCCAATCAGCAGATGAATGAATCAAATTCGCAATGTTCCAAGGTGATAATGCTGTTTCCTGTTTATTTGAAAAATAACCAGCTTCTTGTTCTTGCATTACAACCAATTCATTTAAGTGATAAAGATCTTCAATCATTATCAGTATGTCAACCTCAATCAAATGTTTAGGTTTCATTAAAAATTAATATCATCTAATAACCGTGTGTTTCCACTCGGCACAGGTATGAGGAGTGTTCATTCTGCATGGACGTTGCAAGAAATAGTCATATTCATTCCTTTCAGAAAACTGACGGTACGCAAATTGGGTTCCTTGGAATATGCATTCAGGTTGACTGAAATCAATCAGGATTCCAGATGAACACCAAGTCCATGGCTTCATTACTTTACCGCTCCATTTAGAAACCTGCAATATATAAAAATGGACAATAGACAATAGATATTAATTTTACAAGTTCTGCTAAAACGTGAAACTCAAAATCAGTTTTATTATAGCAAAGAAGTCGTTTGAAACCTTGAATGACTTGCCTTTTGCAATGCCTCTTGCAATGCCTTTTGAATAATGATGTAGTGATTTTTTAAAGGAAGGATTTTATGAGCATTATTGATTCCTTGTTGCAGTTCGTTCAATTGATCTTCACCAGTTTTTCCGAATTCAACACCTTTAACATTTACTGCAATACTTAAACCAACTATATTAGTAATTGGCAAAAATGGAAAGGTGGAACTTATAGTCCAAGTGTTTGGCATACGACTTGTGCACGGGCACCAAAGTTGTCCAGAAATAGTGTAGGCCATATTTAGTTTGGAGAATGAAATACGATCACTGTTGTAGCATGGAAGAGAACAAACATTTGAATGAACCAAAATAGGCAAGTAAAGGGCCAGTGACATTAGTAAAACCAAAATAATGCTGTTAGAGAATTTTCTTGTTTAATGAATTGTTTTCTAACATCTATAATTGTGTCTATATTAATCATAATTCATAATAATAAAATAAATCAAAATAATTCTTTATAATTCAATGTAAAGCAACTGGCTTCTGCGACTGCTTGAGGAATGCTGGACCAGGCGAAGAGAGTGAGGCAGTAGGAAAGGGGGAGTCTTGCGGGAGGCCAGCAGAGAGGATGAGGGGGTCGCTCTAGGCCGAGTCCCAATGAGTGAAGGCGCAGCGATCACTGAGCCAGGAGCCGGGTCTAAACACAACACAAGGCATTATTTTGTCAAAAACGATAACGCTAATCCAAGTCATATTTATTCTTGGTAATCTTTTAATAATTAATCATAATCAAATAGGACACCTCTCATGCTTAAGAGAGCAATTTATGCTGATAGCCAAAACTGAAAGCGCCGTTGTCCTACAGGGAATAAAACTTATGTAAGCAAACGTCTGCTAGACAAACGTTTCGATCATCCCCCGCTTCCTTTAGATTGTAAGCTATTTTTGCTTCCTCAAACGGTTCGTTGATAAACGCAGAACTCTGCAGCTGTTCTCCACTGCTAAATTCCAAATGGCGCTTTAGCCATCTAATTTTTCGGCTAAACAATGGAAACAGCTTTGTCCTTGAATACTGCTATGAGTTTAGATAATGTTTGCATGCATGTAAATTGAAGACGTGTCCCAAAACTTCTCCCATCCAGTCAGTGTGGATGGGTGTTGCGTCAATGGCCACATTTCAGGGTCACCTGCTCTGCCTGGATCCTCTGGACAACATCAGCGCACTCGCTATCAACAGGAACACTTCTTTTTATTGGTAAAAATGACATTGACTCATTTTTTAAATGATGGAATTATATTAGTGATTACTTCATTCATATTAGTTTGACAATAAAAATACAATGAAAACATCACACAATTTACATGTAACAAAAGGAGCAGGATGGCAGAGCAGTGGCTCAGCCAACGCCGAGTTTATCCACCAGACCACTATGCCATACTACCCCTAATGCATGCGGCCCAGCGCCACTTCATAGCAGTCAAAGATGAGTCATAAATTAATAGAGGCGGTGGTGTAGTGGTCTAGACCTAGATCGTGAAGCCCGTATGGAAAGGGAACCCCCAGCAGGTTCGAATACTGCTCGCCTCGATTATCTTTTGCACACAAGTATCAATCTATTTGATACACACAATAATTAGCTTAAAGGATTACGCATGCTTTTGAATAATCAGTCTCATAGTCTTCAAGCTTCACATCATCCAGCAGCCAACGAAGCAGAAATGGAGTGCATTGTGGCTGCTGACCCCGAGTGGATCGTGGACTCTGAAATTCCAGTTCTCTGACTCCCTCTTCGCCCTGCCTTATCTGTCACCGCAGCCCCTGCCCCGGCCAGCTTTTGTCACCTGGTCCGTTGCTAGCAGAATTGGATGGACTCCCGCAAGCACACGTGGGGCCCTGGAAGATTCGGTCACAGCTTCAGTCCCGTCTTTGGATTCTATACTGGATGCTAAGATGTTTGAATAAATCATATTCTTAAAGGCAGAATACTCTAAGAGCCTCCCTACTCCAAGACAACTCTTGAATACTATTCTAAGTGTAAGCAAAATAAATATTATTGTTCATTTAAAGTCGTAGAAATTTAACTATTAATTCTTGAATATATTGAAAACTATTCTAAATAAAGGCAGAATACTCTAAGGGTCTTCTCCTCAACAAACAGCCTACATCCGTGTATATTAATTAAAACAAAAAGATTAGATAAAGCAGTATAATTATATATTAACTAAAAAATATAAACTGACTGTCATTTGCTTTTACCAAGTGGTAGAAAGTCTTCATAGTAAAGTTTTTAGTGCAGGTTGTGGGTCGAGACTGGCAAGACGAAGAAGAAGAACGAGAAGGGATCCGACGAGGTGACGGAAGTGCAGGACTACCGTCTAGGCAAGGCCTACGTTCTAGTCTACACCTGTCAGGTAACTAGAGGAGTCAGCCTGGCCCTCGTCCACTGCATCGACAGACCCACCATCCTCGGCGCCATCTGCACCCTCACCGGACGCTTTGGCTACCCCCGTGAGGTCTACTGCGACAACGGCTCCCAGCTCGTCTGGGCCACCCTCTCCCTCTCCGACTACACTGACATCAACCTGAGCCAGCAGGACGTGGACGTCCTGGAGACCTACTTCCCCCTTCGAGGCACCACCCTCCGCACCATTCCCCCCTACCATCCAGCCTCTTCTGGACTGGTGGAGAGAACGGTGGGAATGGTGGCCAAGGTGCTGGCCAAGATGAAGGCGGAGAACAAGGAGCAGACGATCAAGTTCTTCGACATGCAGCCCATGCTGCAGGAGGTTGAGGCCATCCTCAACTGCCGCCCCCTCTTCGCCTACGGGGAAGACCCTCAAGTCCTCACCCCCGCCCATTTCCTCTACCCCAACCTGGAACTCGTCCTTCCTCCCACCCCCGCCAAAACCTACACCGACAAGGAGTACAAGCCTATGCGCCTCCTCAACATCTACCAGCACTGAGAAGCGGTCCTGAACTGAGTCTGGAAGGTGTACATCGAGGAGCTGAAGAACATGCTGATCGCGGAGCGGAAGCACTACTTCAAACCCAGACGCCATGAATCCCTTCGCCCCCCAATGGAAGGAGAGTTGGTGTGGCTGTACAACGAGAACGCGCCCCGCCACACCTTCCACATCGGACGCATCGTCGGCTTCCTCCCCACCTACGCCGCAGGAGACAAGAAGGAGGAGAAGCCCCTCATGGCAAAGGTCCTGGTCAACAAGCGCGTGAAAGGCGGGAAAACGAAACAGACCATCCTCGACTGCCACATCCGCTGCCTCATCCCCCTCCTCTACGAGCCCCGCCCCAAGTAGTTCCTTCTTCCCCCCTCCCCGGAGGGAAGCGATGCACCCAAGCAAGAGGAGGAGGAAGGCGAAGGCGATGAGGATGACTCTGAGGAAGACACGAAGGTGAAGAGGAAGCGGGACAAGGAATCCATCTACGACATGGGCGAAGAAGCGCAACTCCACATCTACGATGAACCTCCGAATCCCAACGAGGAGCCTGAAGACATCGTGGAAGAATCAGGCGAGGAAGAGGATGCACCCGTCTGGGAAGAGGCATCCGACACAGCTTCTGAAGCAGCCGTGAACGACGGAGACGACCTTCCCGCACCCCCCATCCGCGGCATCCTCAAACGCTCCTTGGCCACCAAGAATCTCTCTTCTGGCAAGAAGCGCCAGGAAGAGCCCCCAGCCAGCCCTCCACGCCACTCCACTTGCAAAAAGAAACTCAGATTCAGCCACCTCCAAGAAGCCTGCCTCGCTGGGGAACCATCGGATGAATTCACCAACACCCAGCCTACCCGTCCACCCAAGAACACTGCTGAGCTCCTGGCCCTCCAATGCACTTGCGAAGATCCTCCCGAGTTCAAAGGAAATGCGGAACTGGCGATGAGGCGATGCCACATGCTGCTTGCCTGCTACAAGAGGGAGGACAAGGTGGACGAAGCCTGTGAGAGGGAGACGAGGAGGCAGCTGGAAGGCGAAGTGACATTGGACATGGAGGACGACCGCGGCCGCAAGCAGTGGATCCACCAGGACTCCGCCAACCCGGACTCCTTCCTCATCCCACGACGACGTGGACGGAAGCCCCCAGCTCCCTACGCCACCCATGAGCAGTGGAACAAGGAAAGGAAGACGAGGCTGCCGGGCAAACTGCCCTGGATGACGCTGATGCTGGTGACGGTGATGCTCATCCCCACAGCGGCCTCTCTGTCCACCAAGTCCCAGACCCTGCCAGGCCAGAGCCAGGGCAGAGTGGAGGAGCGCGACAGCTTCACCCCTCACTACCCTGGCTACTGTCCCTCCAACGAGAAAAGTCAACCATCCTCAACCAGCCCCCCAGACTGTCCCAAGCCACCTCCGCTCACAGCAGAGCAGATTCAACAACGTCTGCAAGAAGGAAAGAAACACCAGAGGGACCTGGAAGTGCTGCCGCCGACGAATGTCCACTTCCAGCTCTGCCCTCAGCATCACAACGGAGGACGTCCCTTCATCCTCCCAGCCTACACTCGCGACTGCTCCGTCTACACTCAACCTCTGCCATGCACCTACCACACCGTGGACCTCTACCTTCCAAAACCCTCTGGACCCAGCATTCCCGCCACTCGATGCATGCTGAAGATACTCACCACCACCACGAGGAACGACATCATCACTCACTTCCTCAACTGGGGTCTCGCGGATCGAGTGGAGTGGAAACCGGTGCCTGCTGATGAGTGTCTGACTGCGTGGAAGGTGAAGAGGTACTGCGGAGTGGAGCTGGTGAAGCTGGACGACAAGGTCTACTCCACGAACCAGGAGGAAGAGTACGGATGGCCCTGCTGCTTCAAGACCTTCTACTACTACACCACTAACCTCATCGTCCACGAGGGATCAGTCTATGCCTCCAACAGAGCGCTGACCTCCAACCTTGGAGGCCTGGAAGGCTGCGACGTGGACAAGGAGAGCTGCGTGCAGGCCATGTACACCATCGTCTGGGACGACGACCCCGTCTTCTCCTACTGCCCCTTCTCCCACTACGGCTCCTACAGCGGAGACATCATGTCCCAGTGCAGTGAGGATGGGCCCATCTGAACACTGCAACAGCGCCCTTCAATCATGGGCAGTTGCACTGCGCAGCTCCCATGGCCTGATCTGTAGCAACACCCAACATGCATCAGAACACCACTCTCACCTAGCTCGATTTCAGTGTACTGCTCCACCCATGCTTGTCCCAGTGCAGTGAGGATGGGCCCATCTGAACAGTGCCACAGCACCCTTCAATCATGGACAATTGCACTGCGCAGCTCCCATGGCCTGATATGTAGCAACACCAAAAATGCATCAGAACACCGCTCTCACATAGCGCGATTTCTGTGTTCTGCTCCACCCATGCTTGTCCCAGTGCAGTGAGGATGTGCCGATCTGAACAGTGCCACAGCGCCCTTCAATCATGGGCAGTTTCACTGTGCAGCTCCCATGGCCTGTTATGTAGCAACACCAAACATGCATCAGAACACCGCTCTCACATAGCGCCATTTCAGTGTACTGCTCCACCCATGCTTGTCTCAGTGCAGTGAGGATGGGCCTATCTGAAAAGTGCCACAGCTCCCTTCAATCATGGGCAGTTGCACTGCGCAGCTTCCATGGCCTGATCTGTAGCAACACCAAACATGCAGCAGAACACCGCTCTCACATATCGCGATTTCAGCGTACTGCTCCACCCATGGTGCATTGTCCCAGTGCAGTGAGGATGGGCCCATCTGAACAGTGCCACAGCCCCCCTTCAATCATGGGCAGTTGCACTGCGCAGCTCCCATGGCCTGATCTGTAGCAACACCAAACATGCATCAGAACACCACTCTCACGTAGCGCGATTTCAGTGTACTGCTCCATCCATTTTTGTCCCAGTGCAGTGAGGATGGGCCCATCTGAACAGTGCCACAGCGCCCTTCAATCATGGGCAGTTGCACTGCGCAGCTCCCATGGCCTGATCTGTAGCAACACCAAACATGCATCAGAACACCGCTCTCACGTAGCGCGATTTCAGTGTACTGCTCCACCCATGCTTGTCCCAGTGCAGTGAGGATGGGCCCATCTGAACAGTGCCACAGCGCCCTTCAATCATGGGCAGTTGCACTGCGCAGCTCCCATGGCCTGATCTGTAGCAACACCAAACATGCATCAGAACACCGCTCTCACGTAGCGCGATTTCAGTGTACTGCTCCACCCATGCTTGTCCCAGTGCAGTGAGGATGGGCCCATCTGAACTGTGCCACAGCGCCCTTCAATCATGGGCAGTTGCACTGCGCAGCTCCCATGGCCTGATCTGTAGCACCACCAACCATGCATAAGAACACGGCTCTCACATAGCGCCAATTCAGTGTAGTGCTCCATTCATTTTTGTCCCATTGCAGTGAGGATGGGCCCATCTGAACAGTGTCACAGCGCCCTTCAATCATGGGCAGTTACACTGCGCAGCTTCCATGGCCTGATCTGTAGCAACACCAAACATGCATCAGAACACCGCTCTCACGTAGCGCGATTTCAGTGTACTGCTCCACCCATGCTTGTCCCAGTGCAGTGAGGATGGGCCCATCTGAACAGTGCCACAGCGCCCTTCAATCATGGGCAGTTGCACTGAGCAGCTCCATGACCTGATCCGTAGCAACACCAAACATGCATCAGAACACCGCTCTCACGTAGCGCGATTTCAGTGTACTGCTCCACCCATGCTTGTCCCAGTGCAGTGAGGATGGGCCCATCTGAACAGTGCCACAGCGCCCTTCAATCATGGGCAGTTGCACTGTGCAGCTCCCATGGCCTGATCTGTAGCAACACCAAACATGCATCAGAACACCTCTCTCACATAGCGCGATTTCAGTGTACTACTCCATCCATTTTAGTCCCAGTGCAGTGAGGATGGGCCCATCTGAACAGTGCCACAGCGCCCTTCAATCATGGGCAGTTGCACTGCGCAGCTCCCATGGCCTGATCTGTAGCAACACCAAACATGCATCAGAACACTGCTCTCGCATAGCGAGAATTCAGTGTACTGCTCCACCCATGCTTGTCCCAGTGCAGTGAGGATGGGCCCATCTGAACAGTGCCACAGCGCCCTTCAATCATGGGCAGTTGCACTGCGCAGCTTCCATGGCCTGATCTGTAGCAACACCAAACATGCATCAGAACACCGCTCTCACGTAGCACGATTTCAGTGTACTGCTCCACCCATGTTTGTCCCAGTGCAGTGAGGATGGGCCCATCTGAACAGTGCCACAGCGCCCTTCAATCATGGGCAGTTGCACTGCGCAGCTCCCATGGCCTGATCTGTAGCAACACCAAACATGTATCAGAACACCGCTCTCACGTAGCGCGATTTCAGCGTACTGCTCCACCCATGCTTGTCCCAGTGCAGTGAGGATGGGCCCATCTGAACAGTGCCACAGCGCCCTTCAATCATGGGCAGTTGCACTGCGCAGCTCCCATGGCCTGATCTGTAGCAACACCAAACATGCATCAGAACACCGCTCTCACATAGCGCGATTTCAGTGTACTGCTCCATCCATTTTTGTCCCAGTGCAGTGAGGATGGGCCCATCTGAACAGTGCCACAGCGCCCTTCAATCATGGGCAGTTGCACTGCGCAGCTCCCATGGCCTGATCTGTAGCAACACCAAACATGCATCAGAACACCGCTCTCATGTAGCGCGATTTCAGTGTACTGCTCCACCCATGCTTGTCCCAGAGCAGTGAGGATGGGCCCATCTAAACCGTGCCACAGCGCCCCTTCAATCATGGGCAGTTGCACTGCGCAGCTCCCATGGCCTGATCTGCAGCAACACCAAACATGCATCAGATCACTGCTCTCACGTAACGGGATTTCAGTGTACTGCTCCACCCATGCTTGTTCCAGTGCAGTGAGGATGGGCCCATTTGAACAGTGCCACAGCACCCTTCTATCATGGGCAGTTGCACTGCGCAGCTCAAATGGCCTGATCTGTAGCACCACCAAACATGCATAAGAACACGGCTCTCACATAGCGCCAATTCAGTGTAGTGCTCCATTCATTTTTGTCCCATTGCAGTGAGGATGGGCCCATCTGAACAGTGCCACAGCGCCCTTCAATCATGGGCAGTTACACTGCGCAGCTTCCATGGCCTGATCTGTAGCACCACCAAACATGCATCAGAACACCGCTCTCATGTAGCGCGATTTCAGTGTACTGCTGCATCCATTTTTGTCCCAGTGCAGTGAGGATGGGCCAATCTGAACTGTGCCACAGCGCCCTTCAATCATGGGCAGTTGCACTGCGCAGCTTCCATGGCCTGATCTGTAGCAACACCAAACATCATACAATGCCATGTCTTTTTATGGCCGAAAAATAAATAAAAATAACCATACAAAGTTGTAAATTCTTCCTTTCCTATATTCTTCTTTTATTACGAATATAATAAAAAATATGTGCTTTTTTATCTCCAGGAGCTTTTCATGGAGTATTTCAAGGAGCCTGAAATTATTATCATGTTTGACGTTTTTTTATTTTTTTATTTGCTAAACTGGAAATCAAAAAAATATTAAAAAGAGTTATAAATTTATTTGGATGCAATAAAGAATTTAGTTTTGAAGCGTAATATTGCTTTTTATGTGTTAGTTTTATGTGGGTGATCACTTTGCAGATGTTTGTTACGTGTATTTTGTGTTTTTGGTGGAACTGTGACAACTGCGTTTTTGACAGGGCAGAATTGTTAGACATCCAAAGCACCCAGACCGAATTCCATGATGCACAGGGCTGCAAATGCATTTGTACAGTGTATTCTTGCATGTTTCAATGTAAAATCAGCATGGAACAGTCATGGAAACTTCCGGGGTCATGGAATCAACGGGTTGGCTGTCTCATGGAACTGTGACAACTGCGTTTCTGCCAAAATGGAATTGTTGTGCTTCCACCTCACCCAGACCGAATTCCATGGTGCACAGTGTTGTAAATGCATTAGTACAGAGTATTCTTGCATGTTTCAATGTGAAAACAGCATGGAACAGTCAAGGAACCTTCTGGGTTCATGGAATCCCGTGGGGCGGCTGTCCCATGGAACTGTGACAACTGTAACGCTTCGCCAGGATGAAATTTTTCATGCACAGCTCACCCAGACCAAATTCCATGATGCACAGTGTTGTAAAGGCATTTGCACATTGTATTTAAGCATGTTTCAATGTAAAAACAACATAGTATACTCATGGGAGCTTCTAAGGTCATGGAATCAAATTCAGAGGAAATCATGGAATCAAAATCATCAAATCATTAAAAAATGCACAGAATTTGATCCTTTCAAAGAAACTAGTTGTGTTGTGTAAAGTTTATTTTCCGAGGTTCTAGAAGGAAAAGATTGAGGGTGCATTTAAACTTTTGTTCCGGCGAGTGGCCAGTGGTCTGGGTGGCCGTCCGATATGCGAAGTTATGCGTCATCGGGCCTGGTTAGTACTTAAAAACATCACTTCAAGTTAATAAAAATCGAAGTTTTCTCGTTCTGTCTGTGTAATGAAGCCAATTTGAAGCGCGGGCTCTCACGTAGCGGGATTTCAGTGTACTACTCCATCCATTTTTGTCCCAGTGCAGTGAGGATGGGCCCATCTGAACTGTGCCACAGCACCCTTCAATCATGGGCAGTTGCACTGCGCAGCTCAAATGGCCTGATCTGTAGCACCACCAAACATGCATCAGAACACCGCTCTCATGTAGCGCGATTTCAGTGTACTGCTGCATCCATTTTTGTCCCAGTGCAGTGAGGATGGGCCAATCTGAACTGTGCCACAGCGCCCTTCAATCATGGGCAGTTGCACTGCGCAGCTTCCATGGCCTGATCTGTAGCAACACCAAACATGCATCAGAACACCGCTCTCACGTATCGCGATTTCAGCGTACTGCTCCACCCATGATTGTCCCAGTGCAGTGAGGATGGGCCCATCTGAACAGTGCCACAGCTCCCTTCAATCATGGGCAGTTGCACTGTGCAGCTCCCATGGCCTGATCTGTAGCAACACCAAACATGTATCAGAACACCGCTCTCATGTAGCACGATTTCGTGTACTGCTGCATCCATTTTTCTCCCAGTGCAGTGAGGATGGGCCAATCTGAACTGTGCCACAGCGCCCCGGCCGTCTGTCGCCCCTCTGGCCGGTGTATCCCTCCCCCGCCCTGCAGAATGCGGGTATTCAATTTTGGTTCATATTTTCCCGCCTTTAGTCCAATCTGATCTAGACAATGTAAGGACTTTACAATCGTATTATTTGGTTGGCATACAATATAGTTCAACTTTGTTTCATATTTTCCCACCTTTAGTCCAATCTGATTTTAAACTAAGTAAGGACTTTAATTTTTTCTCTTATCTGGTTGGCATACAATAGAAATTTCATAGGTGATCACAACGCCAGCGGGGAGCGAGATTTCGTCCTGGAACTGCTGAAGTGCTGTCCTGGTCTAGAGAAGTACAGGACGGGGAGTTGCAGTAGAGAAGTGCTGGAAATGGTCATGCTGGCCTGTATGGAGGCTGGGCACAGTTTCTGCTGGGATGTAGCTGAGCTTCAGTACCACCAAATCAACGGCATTGGGGTGGGGTTGGGGAATGGGGAATTTGATGACTGGCTCAGAGAGCTCATCCACCACCATCCCCATCTCCATGTTGAGCGCATGGCCATAGAACAGGATTGCCATCAAAGGCACTGCATTCTATTCACTGTTCCACCCAGCCCCCATTTCCAATTTTGCTTTTCCTATAACACATTGCTATAAGTGTCTCTTTTTCTGTTTTTGGCTTCAATGCGAGAAGAGTGGTCTCAAACTCATCAAAAACACAAAGCAAAAATGAGAAAAAATTGCGAAATCATTTGAATGGAAACATTAAACAATTACTCATTACCGCATCAATGCAGTTTGTCTTACAATTCGCATGGAATTTCTGTGAATAATTCTGTGTTTATTTCTGTGAACATTCAGAACACAGATTAAAATCAATTTGAGAGTACAATGGAGATGCATTCATTGATGAGTTTGTTGATGGCCTTGGTGGTGATGTGGGTGCCGTCATCGCCAAGTTCCTCAATGGAGAGGGAGTGGTAGGCAAACTGGAAGCTGGCGTTCAGCCTCTGGCTGCACAGCTTGAGCACCAGCTCGTATTCATCCTTCAGCCTCTTCCAGAACACCTTCAGTTCATGGCTGAGCAAATGGGGGAAAGAAAAATAACCTCAAGTACGTAGGCGAGATAGTGGCCAGTGTTGACAATGCAAGGAGTGGGTGCCATGATGGTGAGACGGAAGCCGTACTCACTGGCCATGTTCTTCACCACAGCCACCTGCAATCTCTATGCTCCCTATCTCGCAATCCTTCTGCTCCATTCCACTATGCCAGTTCAAACCATGCGATTGGCCACCTCGTAGCCCTGTGGGTAGGCGCTGTGCAGCATTTCAATGCGGGGGAATAGGTTGTTCGACCCCATCACGATGACAACATCTGTGATCTCTGTCAGCGACACCTTCTGCAAATGAAAGCTTTAGCATTTACATCCATCCTCCTCGTATCTTTCTCTCCCTTACTATCTGCCTAATCAATCAATCAGTTCAAAAAGATGAAGAAAATTCTGCAAACAGTGTTGACGAAGGTAAGGAGGGTAGTGCAGGTGCTGTAGGCCTCCTCCCCGCAAGCTCAGCAGCAGCAATGGACAGGGCGCAGAGGCGATCTCCTCTGGAGAAACGTCGGCAGAACTGGCTATCTCCTACGAGCAGCACTGCAGCCCTGCTTCCTGACAGACCACGGACAACCATAACCTAACATCAATCAGGGGAGTAGTAAAGGAACCGGTTGAAGGAGTGGAAGGGCTGCGAGTTTAGGAGCTTGTTCTTAGAAGCCTTGTGGTCTACCTGGGCCAGGTACGTGCTACTGGCACTCATTCTCCTTCTGCACTGGCACTAAC
>JASANA010003565.1:0-24833 GCA_030248095.1 Ptycholaimellus sp. GST1_10 | reverse complement strand
ACGATAGGTTAGACTTTGTCAGGCATTTCTTGCCACTGCTTGCGACTGTGTGAAGGAAATTATTGAACTAAAATATCTTGGATAAAATGGATCACACGCCGCAATTGTTGTACTTAAAAGTATCAAAAGCTGGAGAGCAAAGTTTATTGTCGCCCCAAACGTAGGTGACGGACTAAAGGTACGGTTTAAAGTCCAAGGCAGCAGTGTACTAAAGCTGAATTTTGGGCGAGCCTAACATTTAGGACAGAGCCCCCTTAACCCCTTGTCTGCGGCAGTAGTTATCGGCAGCCGGTGTCAGTCCAGAGGGAGGGGAACGGAGACTATCGGATTCGTCAGTTCTTTGTTGCCAACACCGACTTGCGAAAACGTGCCGTAACTATCGATCCATGAACACTAACACTTATTAACACTTATTAACACTATAATATGCCATAATCGTGAACACTTTCGGTATTTTCACATTTTCTCGCTCAATTTTGAAGTTTTGACCAAATTAAGAGTATTGATGCAAAACCAGCCAAATAATGCAAAATAAGCTGTGACTATTTTGGGCAATAATCTATCTCAAATCTTGTGAAGTGAACAATTTTGAGCCAAAAATCTGCGTTTTGCACAATTTGCAATATGATCTGCCAAACTTGACTCAAATGTCACAAATAGTGGCAAAATGGCTTAGGGCTTAGGCAAAATTCGAAAATATTAAAATTTGGTGATTAAGAAAATTGTCTCAGCAAAGGTTTGGATTGAAACCTGCAAAAATTCTTGGTCATGTGGGAAATTTGGTTTGGTTCAATTTAGGCTTGATCTTATTGTTTAGATAATCACCAGGCTGTGAAAAGCATGGAAAAGGCTGCTTTAGACAGAGTATATATAACTTGTACCATCGGCAAGCCTAAACTGAATCTCTATTCTCCCAAAAATCGGTTCCCCCGAGTTCAAAGTCAAAGAAATACATTTACAACTTTTGGAATCTGCTTCTAAAACAATTGCATTTTGTTTTAGCGGGCATTCTAGTGGCTCTTATCAGTGCAATAACAATAAAATGGACCTATAAAATTATTGCTTAAAATGGCTTCTGAATTTAAATGGAATTAATTTTTCATCGTATTACATCTTGTCCAGGTCTTTTTGATGGTTCACAATTCATAAACTTATCATGCTGTAACATTTTAGTCTTGTCAATATCTTGGTCATGTGGAAGATATTAGGCTGGCGCGAGGGAGCGAAGCGACCGTCAGCAACCAGCCCCTCTTTTCGACCCTGGTGTACGTTCGGGAGTTATTGTTAGATCATTGGAATGAGCAACATCGATTTAACTATGGTTTATCTTTTTATTTTTATTTTTGACTGCGAAGCGGGCCCCAAGGGCCCGCTTCGCCGTCTATACATGTTACCAACTTTTTGTCTGTATCCATATATATAATAGAGGAGCCTGTCCTGTGAGTGAGCATTTCGCGCGCCATGGGGGAAGCTTCCTGTGAGCAGGTGAAAATGTTTTTGGGTAAAATGGGGTCAAAGAACACGATTTTGAGGGGAACAGCTTGCACCGATCATGGGAAAGTGCTTAAAACATTGAAAATGTGAGTTTTTTCAATGTTTTTGAACTGCGCAGTTTTGGAAGCTACTCATTGTGGCGAAGTTTTAGTCATTACAGATAAATTTTCACAGCAATTAGGCAAACCAGTCTAATTCTTAGGCAGCCTAACCTTACCTTAGTTGGGTACCTAAATTTTTGAAGTCCCTTGAGGACAGCCAGGTGTTCTATTCACTTGGTGTGGCTGTAATTTGGCCACTGGGTGGGAGTCCCTAAAAGAGTCAGTAGACCAATAAAAGAGGCTAATGCATGAAAAAAGCTAAGCACCCGTGTAGCGGGATCCATGCAGCCCAAACAAAGCTTCAGGCTCTTCACAGCCATCCGCCCAGCCGTTTGCCTAATTGAACTTAATCCCCAAGCAGATCGTCCCAGCTGTGTATCCTGTTGTCTCCCAATACCCCCAAACCCCCAAGCTTGCTTTGAGCACGGGAAAGTGGATATTCAAATAAGCAAAGTAGGGCAGTGGATGCTGGTTGCTTTTGAAGGCCAATTTAGGCTCACCCAATGCTCCCATGCTTCAGTGGATATTCAACTGAGCAAAGTAGGGCGGTGGATGCTTGATGCTTTTGAAGGCCTATTTAGGTTCACCCAATGCTCCCATCTTTCAGTTGATTTTAAAGTAAGCAAAGTAGGGCGGTGGATGCTTGATGCTTTTGAAGGCCTATTTAGGCTCACCCAATGCTCCCATCTTTCAGTTGATTTTCAAGTAAGCAAAGTAGGGCGGTGGATGCTTGATGCTTTTGAAGGCCTATTTAGGCTCACCCAATGCTCCCATCTTTCAGTTGATTTTCAAGTAAGCAAAGTAGGGCGGTGGATGCTTGATGCTTTTGAAGGCCTATTTAGGCTCACCCAATGCTCCCATCTTTCAGTTGATTTTCAAGTAAGCAAAGTAGGGCGGTGGATGCTTGATGCTTTTGAGAAGGCCTATTTAGGCTCACCCAATGCTCCCATCTTTCAGTTGATTTTCAAGTAAGCAAAGTAGGGAGGTGGATGCTTGATGCTTTTGAAGGCCTATTTAGGCTCACCCAATGCTCCCATCTTTCAGTTTTTTTTCAAGTAAGCAAAGTAGGGCGGTGGATGCTTGATGCTTTTGAAGGCCTATTTAGGCTCACCCAATGCTCCCATCTTTCAGTTGATTTTCAAGTAAGCAAAGTAGGGCGGTGGATGCTTGATGCTTTTGAAGGCCTATTTAGGCTCACCCAATGCTCCCATCTTTCAGTTGATTTTCAAGTAAGCAAAGTAGGGCGGTGGATGCTTGATGCTTTTAAAGGCCTATTTAAAGGCCTTTTTAGGCCTATTTAGGCTAATTTTTTTAGCTGATTCCATATAGTCGCCGTAGGCGACGGCGTAGCTCAACCTAGTCTTATATAATACGGGTGATGCCATTTTCGGGATGGCCTCGGTGCAGAATGGTTTCAAAATGTATCATGGCATATAATAGCATTTTGGATAGATCTCAGTGAGTTTGACAAAATATATTTTCTGGTCCTCGCGGTTTTTCCTTAATAATGAATTATCACTGAAAACGTGTCGATTTTTGCCATTTTTTGGTCATTTTCAACTTTACTTTGCTCTAGCTCATTAAATTTTTCACATTTCTGGGCGAATTTTTTTTTACATTCAAGATAAAACAATTCTATTTCAGATCACCTATTTACTTTTTCAACTTTTTGAAATTATTATATTAAAAATTCTGTTAGAGTGAAGTCAATTTTTTCGATTTTGGCCCTACTCAGTGAGCTGATGTTGCAAAAAATTCATTAGTACGGATATGCAGATATTCAATCCCATGGGTCACTTACACTGTTTGCGATGCTTACACATATTGATCCTATTTAATTTGACTTTCTGATCAGTGGAGCTTCCAAAACTGGCAGCACTTAAAATGCTGGTCTTACCTGAGCTGTGGAATTAAATTCTTATCATCAATGATTCTTGATGTCTGTGATGATAGGACCCTAATGCAATTTGCATAGTTGGTCTTTGTTATAAGAGTGGCCGCGCGAAGCGCGGCCACTTGCCAATATTACTAGTATATATATATATCTGGTACCATCGGCAGGCCAAATGTAGTTCTCTTTTCTCCAAAAGTTGCAATTGCCTCGAGTAAAAAGTCAAGGAAATACAATTTTTACTACTGAAATCTGCTGCTTGGACAGTTGCATTTTGTTTTTGGCGTGCATTTCAGTGTCTCTTTCCATGCGCGCCAAAACCAAAATGCAGATGACGCAGCAGATTTCAGTAGTAAAAATTGTATTTCCTTGACTTTTTACTCGAGGCAATTGCAACTTTTGGAGAAAAGAGAACTACATTTGGCCTGCCGATGGTACCAGATATTTCTTCCACTTTTAATATAGCATAAAATGTATTAGTACAAATTTTATAGATCAATAAATAAATGTTATTAGATAAATAAATCACAAAAAAAAAAATAAAAAAAAAATAACGAAATCAAAAGTTTCAAAAATAAAAAATAAAAATCTCAAAAATAAAAATTATTGGCAAACTAAGATATTTTTGAGAAATTTTCTTGGTTCATGCTTAGCGCGATTTTTGGCCTTCCGATTGTACCAGTTATTTTCTCAGCTTTAAAGGCACAAAATTCAAAAAATGACTGAGCTGGATTCGAACCTGCCAGTTCCATTTAGCTGTTCAATCGCTTATACCACTACGCCACTGGTGCATATGGCTCCATGGTGTGACTAAAAAGGTATGATTAAAGAAATATATGAGGCCAAGGGAGCCGGGGAGGGCGGGGGGGGGGAGAAATGAATACCTACTATCGTCCATTGATTAGATGCGGAGAAGAAGGAGAAGGAGAAGAAGGAGAAGAAGGAGTTCGGACATGTGGTTTTTTGCGTTTTTCACCCTAAAATCAAACGTTTTGTGCAAAACTCAAAAGATAAACTATAGTCAATTCGATGTTGCTCTTTCCACTGGTGAAAGAATTAGAGCAATTGGAGCCTTCTGTGACGAGCGACCGCCTTATCAAAATTAAGATCTAGCAATAACCCTCAAAACATACACCTGGGTCGAAAAGAGGGGCTGGGCGCTGACACTCCGCTTAAGCTCCGTTCGCGCCAGCCCAATATTTTAATCTGGAATGGTCGGGGCCCTGCGAATTCTCAACAAAATGTGGCAAACTTTTTTTTCCCTAAAAGCTAAAGCTTGCCGCTTGGATCCTGGCAGGGTAGACCCGGAATTTGAGCATTTGAAACATTACTTTTTTGGGTAGAAAGGTTGATAAATGGGGTATGCTGAGAAAAGATGAAATCTCAACGGATTTGGACAGACTTTTTTTCCTGAAAGCTAATGAAATTTTAGGAAGATCTGGAGGGGTGGAAATGATCCCGGAGAAGTTGAAACATTATATTTTTGGGTAGAAGGTTCAAAAATTGGGTATGCTGAGAATTGACGAATTCTCAACTGATTGGGCAAACTTTTTTTTCTGGAAAGCTAATTTTTGCCTTTACAAATCTGGCTGGTTGGAAGTGGTTTTCAAACAGTTGAAACATTACTTTTTAGAGTAGGAAAAATTTTTCCAGAAAATTTTCTATTTGCTCTGTAGCCGCTGAACTGCTTAGATTTAAACAGAAGACTTGAGTTTTTTGTTTACAATTCATATATAATGATTCCAAATCTGTGCTTACTTTCAAATTTAGTTGAGACACCAGACTTGCCTTGTTGAGCAACAAACTTTCAAACGTAATTATTTAGTTCAGCCTATTGCTTCGCGGTCACCTATTGCGCTTTGCGCCATTATACTTATTTACTTTCTATTTTGGCATGAAAAATGTAAAAAAAAGTTTGTACGAAATCCTCCTCCTCCTCCTCATCTGCTCAATGGACGATAGTAGGTGGACGATAATCATGGCCTATCTTGAGTCATCCTCGCTTTCAAGGGGACGGTCAAGCACCATGCACACTCTTCCAATTCCCAAGTGGAGAGAAGTCCAGCAGTGCGACGCCTTGCAGAAAGAATGGACAGAATGTACAACAGAAGCATGAGTAAATGGCAGGGCAGGCAAGGCCAAGTGGACTGACCTGCTTCAAGCTTGTGCAATCAAGGTGCGATGATGGAGAAGGTGGCATTGGACATGAAGATCTCGCACAAGGGAGATTGGAAAGAGTGTGCCAAGGCATCAATGCAGGTGCATGACCAGAGTGATGGCGCACCCCACTATTTGTGCAAGTTGTGGGGGCCAACACTCTATAATCCTGGCCTATCTTGAGTCATCCTCGCTTTCAAGGGGACGGTCAAGCACTATGCACACTCTTCCAATTCCCAAGTGGAGAGAAGTCCAGCAGTGCGACGCCTTGCAGAAAGAATGGACAGAATGTACAACAGAAGCATGAGTAAATGGCAGGGCAGGCAAGGCCAAGTGGACTGACCTGCTTCAAGCTTGTGCAATCAAGGTGCGATGATGGAGAAGGTGGCATTGGACATGAAGATCTCGCACAAGGGAGATTGGAAAGAGTGTGCCAAGGCATCAATGCAGGTGCATGACCAGAGTGATGGCGCACCCCACTATTTGTGCAAGTTGTGGGGGCCAACACTCTATAATCCTGGCCTATCTTGAGTCATCCTCGCTTTCAAGGGGACGGTCAAGCACCATGCACACTCTTCCAATTCCCAAGTGGAGAGAAGTTCAGCAGTGCGATGTTTCCCAGAGGGCAAGTCTTACAGTTCCCATTGTCTATCCTTGTCATGTGATGGACAACAAGGAGCTGAGAGTCAAGCCCTACTGGGGAAAATGTTATAAAGAAGGAAGCCCCGTCGTCGTTATTAATCATTCTTCCTGCATGTCTCTGTTGTCAGTCGCGTGATTCTCCCTATATAGGACATTGCCTGATCTTATCTAGGCTAAGCCACCTGCACACAACCACAGTAAAAACATTGCTTACTCATATTGCTTATCTTGTGCCAAAATTGCCGCCTGCTTATGAATGAGCAGTGGAGTTTTTATATGGAAAAATACTAGAGAAATGGGCATGTTAAAAGGAGGCATATCACGGTCCCCAGGAAGGCCCCCCTGGGGAGCCCCTGAGAGGGGCCCCCCTGGGGAGCCCCTGAGAGGGGCCCCCCTGGGGAGCCCCTGAGAGGGGCCCCCCTGGGGAGCCCTTGAGAGGGGTCCCCCTGGGGAGCCCCTGAGAGGGGGCCCCCCTGGGGAGCCCCTGAGAGGGGCCCTCCCGGGGCCCTCGAACTGTACAGTGATGATGCACTTATTTTTGTCGTTTTTTTTGTTGCCTTAGTTGACAGTTTTTGTCAATGCAGTAGGAATATGAAGAAGAAGCAGTCTTCTCGTCAATGCAGTTGAAATATGAAGAAGGAACACCATATCACAATTTTTGTCAAGAGGTGGATTACTTGTCAGAATTGAGGAAGGCAATGTATAGCTGTAGGGATCGCAAGAATTTTGATGGAGCCATGTAGGAGAGGGAGGGTGCTAGCTTCTTCAGGCGGCTGTTGTTCTGCTCGGCAACAGAGGAGTTGACATCCTTGAGGCTGGGGTAGGACGCCATGTTGTAGCCAATGTTGCAGCCAGAGTGGTTGCGCCAGTGGAAGCGATCTGTCACAAATGTAGTCTTCCGGATGTACCGTGGCTCCCTGAATATATGTGCAATGGAACTTGTGTTATGAAGAATGTTGGTGTCAACTGATTCAAGAAGTAGCGATGAAGGGAGCAAGAGAAATCGTAGACAATGACTTGTGGGGCCTTGGGAAAGCGGCAGAAGATGGTGTGGAAGGGCATGGAGACAGACTCAGGGCTCAGCATGACCTCGTAGCCATAGATGATGCCATGTCCACACTGGTAGGTGAGGATGCCAGGACTGAGGCAAGGATGGCCATGGAAGCTCTTCTGGCAGAGGTCTGTGCCTGGAGCCTTGTCCAGTGCATAGGCTGGGAGTCCTCGGAGTAGTGGCAAGTTCGGGAAGAAGGCAAGCGGCTGCTCTTCTGGCTTGGGGTAGGAGCTGAACTGGCGTGATGGGACGTCGTAGGCTGCCCGCGCCTTCTCCTCCAGCTCCTTCAGCAGCGCCAGAAGTGGGCCACCCAGCGTCTCCCGTTCTTCCCGCAGCACTGGCAGAAGCAGCCTCAGCACTGCCGGAGCCTCCTTCTTCATCCTCCTCAAGTATTCATGGACTCTAGCCACTTTTCAATTTCCTCATCTTATAGTACTCATAGAGTAGGCGGAAGGTTGGACTGGTTGGATTTTGGCCACCAAGCAGCTCCTGAAGAGGCGAAGAGGATGATGAGGGCCAGAAGGCTGCCACCGGTGAGTTCCTAAATGCTACACACTAGCAAACGTTGCAGGGTATAATAGAAACTAAGACTTGGAAAGCTGGCTGAACAAGTATATGGCGCAGAGCGCAATAGGTGACCGCGGAGCTCTCAACATACCCCATTTTTGAACCTTTCTACCCAAAAAAGTAATGTTTCAAATGCTCCGGGACTTGTTCCACCTTTCCAGATATCCCTACAATTTTATTACCTTTAAGCAAAAAAAAAGTTTGTGCAAATCCGTTGAGAATTCGCCATTTATCAACATACCCCATTTTTCAACCTTTCTACCCAAAAAAGTAATGTTTCAAATGCGCTGGGACTTGTTCCACCCCTCGAGATCTTTCTAAAATTTTATTACCTTTCAGGAAAAAAAAAGTTGGTCAAAATCCGTTGAGAATTGAGCCTTTTACAGCATACCCAAATTTTCGACCTTTCTACCCAAAAAAGTAATGTTTCAAATGCTCGAAAACCGGTTCCACCCCTCCAGATCTTCCTAAAATTTTATTACCTTTCAGGAAAAAAAAAGTTTGTCAAAATCTGTTGAGAATTGAGCCTTTTACAGCATACCCAAATTTTCAACCTTTCTACCCAAAAAAGTAATGTTTCAAAAGTTCAAATTCCGGGTCTACCCCTCCAGATCTTCCTAAAATAGCATTACCTTTCAGGAAAAAAAAAGTTTGTCCAAATCCGTTGAGAATTCGCCCGTGGACAGCATTTCCAGATACATATATCTTATTATATACGGGTGATGCTATTTTGGGGATGGCCTTGGCGCCGTATGGTTTCTAATCAAATCGTGGCACATGATAGCTTTTTGGATAGATCTCAGTGAGTTCTTTAACATATGTAGGGAAGTCCTCGCGGTTTTTCCTTAATAATAAATTATGACTGAAAACGTTTCGATTTTTGCCATTTTTAGGTCTTTTTTAACTTTACTTTGCTCTAGCTCATTCAATTTTTGACTTTTCCTGTCGGACTTTTTTTTCAATTCAAGGCAAAACAGTTCTTTTTAAGATGGTCTTTTTACTTTTCCAGCTTTTTGAAATAATATTAGTAAAAAATTGCTTTGAGTGAAGCCTATTTTTGCGATTTTGCCCCTACTCGGGGGGCTGAGGTTTCAAGGCATTCATTAGTAGGGATATGCGAGCAGTCAATGTCAGAGGTCTCAGTGTCTGTATATGATTCTTACACTCACTGAACCTAAATTCGCTTTGCTGATGATAATCATTCAGAAGCTGATTAAATTTTGGAGAGTGCTCTCTGCTAAACTAAAGTGATTCTCATCTGTTTCTGCTTTTTTTATGTTATGTGAATTAGATAAGGGTTGGTGGTGTGTTATGTTACAAATAAAAAAAAGGAAATTAAATCTTTCTGATGTCGTGATGGAATGAACAGTGTGGCCGCGCGAAGCGCGGCCACTGACACATATTACTAGTATATATATATACGCATATATATATATATCAGGACAAAAGTTCAGTAACCTCTATAGACCGCGGAGCGGCCCTTCGGGCCGCTCCGCGGTCAAAAATTCGCGGAGGTGGGCTGGTGGGGCTTGGGGATGGGCAGAGATGAGGTCTGCAAGGGACTGGCAGTCCTGCCGAACTAGGCCCAACATCGCCTCCCACCTGCCTCTGCTCCAGCCTTCTGCTTTGCCCTCTGCGTACTGCAAACGCTCCAGTTGGAAACCTCTATGATTTGCTTTAAGCTTATATTGCCTTGGCAAGATTTGCTCTTGTCCCAGGGGTTGGGAGGAGGATGCGCATGGAATGCTGCGTTCCTGAGAGAGGTGTGCTTGGTTTGGCGACAGTCGTTTCCTTCGCTACGCCCTGTGCTGCCCATCTCCGATGTTGGAAGCCCAGGCCTTCAGTGTTATCTTGTGTCATACTTGTCAACTGATAGCCTGAATTGAAAAAGGGTGCAAACTGTGGCCATCAAGGACGATGAGGCTGGGGCATGGTCCACACTTGGGGCAGGTGAAGGAGCCGAAGGAGAGGACGTCGATGACTTCAAGGAAGGCTGCCCATCCATCCTGCAGGTCTCGCAGTGACATCATGCTCTCATCCGGCAACAGGCTCAGCTTCCGCGCAGTCAGGAGGCTCCTCAAACACATTGATGCTGTGTTGTCAAGTGAGTTGCAGAGGAAGCAACCTGTAGAATTGGACCAGTGGAGTGGCACCTGCCTTGAGCTGGGAAAGATAGCGTGTGAGGAGGTCATGGGAGACGATTAGGCCAGGCCTCGCATGAAAGACACCATCTTCTTCACCATCGTACTCCTTCCTGTGGAGTATTGATTTTTAGAATTTGCGAGCTATTGATTTGATTAAAATTGACCAGCAAATGCAGGGTCCAAGACAGGGGCGGCGGAAGATGATCGGATGGGTGGCAACACGGCCTTGGCTATCCACGAAGGCGGTCTTCGCGGAGAGCTTCCAGGCAGGCAGAGGAGGAAGCTGGGAACTCCAGGGGTGGCCTTGAGAGCAGGTGCCAGCGGGACTGGGGCAGAGACTGGCGCCACCTGGCGCTTGTTGCTCTCCACCCCTTCAAGGCATTTACAAATCTCCTCCATGCCTCAAACGGCCTCAGATCTTGGTAAACCTGGTTGATGCTTTCTCTCGGCAGGGAGGGCGACTGCTTGTCCGTCCAGGAGCACCCAGCTTTCCTTCCCTGGCATCGTGCACACGTTCTGGACATACGCTTTTCTTCTCCGTTCCTCCGTGACTTTGGAAGTCGTTGAGTGGATGTCTGCTGGTGCAGGAGGCAGAGGAGAAGACCCACGATGAATCACAGCTTTGGCAAATCGGGACATTCTTCACAACTGGTAAATTGCTGTCTGATTGAACTTTCCATGAAGTAAATCGGTAACCGGAAAATTAGCAGAACGAAAGAAAGGCTGTCTGGATGTTGGGAAGGACGCCGCCCTGAGCAATGGTGACACCGTGGAGGAGCTTTTTCAGCTTCCTGGCTCAGTGGCCAACTTTTCGACAATTAGGCTCGAACTGATTGCGTTGTTCAAGGGATTCTATATGTTGATATCTTATAGATTAATCTTGTTTACATGTTAAGTTTGATGATTCCACCAGATAACAGCGACACACGTCCACTGAAGAACACAATCAGTTCGTGCTATCGAAGTGAGATTTGTGGAGTCGAAAGTTCTGCTGCTCAGCAAGCTCCTCCACGGCGTCACCATCTGCTCAACAAGCTCCTCCACGGCATCACCATCGCTCAGGGCAGCGTTCTCTAGCCATGGCCGAAGATGATACCAGTCTTCGCCGAAAACGCCAACGCCACATCAATGAGATCAACGCCATCATCAAGAAGTGCATTTTTGTTGTTCCATCTGTTCATAATAACTTTCCACGCAATTACCAGAGCATTCAAACGCTTGGAAAGAGTGATGAAGTCAAGCGGGGCCTCCATCGAGTTTGGCTGGGCCTACACGACCGGGCGCGGCCAGCTGCATGTACATTTTTTGTTTAGCTGCCTAATGCATGAATCAGGAGCCAAGAAGTGGGCTATAGTTGCAAGGCACAGCAGCCTTTGTGGAGGCATGTTCAGCAGCGCAGCTGGAGGAGAAGATGCTGGAACGCGTGAATCTGAAGGAAGCCCAGTCCCTGTCCTCCACCTCTTCCTTCTCTTCTACCTCCTCCCGCCAGCAGTCTGCCAAGTCCGTCTTCCTCAGCCGACTGCCAGCGGGGTGGCGTGGAAGTGGGGTGTGGGCCAAGCCAGATGGACTGCGCTGCCTTGCCCAGGACACCATCAGCGCCTTCCATGGAGGCCGCCGCCCGCGCTACAACCCCACCCACTGCAAGCGAGACGAAAGCGCCTGGAATGCCCATGCCCCAGTCTGGTGGCCCAAGCACATTGCCTTCCGCTCCCCCGCCTACTACAAGGACCTACATCTTTCCACCCCCGGTTCATCTCTTACCTTTTTCTGCTTGTCTCCCTTTTCTTACTTCCCCTTCTTTCTTCAGATGCCTTTGCGCCAGCCTTAGTGGCCATCATCGAATCTGCCTACCATCATGCCGGCTTTGACCCAGACTCCTACACCAAGGTTCTTTCACAATTTTTTCTCTCTCATCATCCATCTAGAAGTATTTTCAATTCAGGGTGGCAGTGAAGAGAGCGAGGATGGGAAGGGGGATGTGGAAGAAGGGCAAGAGCGGAGCACCTCTTCACCTCCCCCTGCTCTGGAGACAGCTCGGCAGCCATCCGCCAGCAGCGTCGCCACTTCGCGCACTGCCTACTCACATCCTGCCAGCCCAACATCACCTCCTGCCAGCCCAACAACGCCTCCTGCCAGCCCAACAACGCCTCCTCTTCCCATGGGTTCAGTGCTTTTTGCCATCAAAAAGCAAGTCCTCAGGGTTTCCTTTCATAGGTGCCCGGATTCTCGCAGCCCAGACGTCTGTTCTCGGCGACCCTGGCTTCCAGCTGGAGGATGAGCATATGGACCTCTTCCAGGATCTCCTCCGCCAGAAGTACCCTCACATCCACGGCCTGCTCCCTACAGGTTCTTCAACAAAAAACTAAAAAAAACGGCAAAAAATTCACCTTCTTCAGCAAAAGCGCTTGTGAATGAGGAAACAGCAGACGGGGATGTCATTGCCCAGATCTTCAGCAGCACGAATGGTGGTCACTGGACACTGGCCTTCTACAACAAGAAGTTCGGCCAGAAGCCCATGATTGCAGACTCCATCATGGGAATCCAGTTACTTTCCAGCCTATAACTTTGGAAATATGTTTAGCATAGGCTACTGCAGGTCCAGCTACAACGGCGCATTCCTCAAGTCTGCAGCAATCCTGTTCAACGGTGCTGGTGGAGACGAAGATGAGGCGGTGAAGGTGGAGCGGTTCTGCCCAGCTGAGCAGCAGGATGGGACGAGTTGTGGCTACCTTGCCGCAGCCTTTGCCTGGGATGCCTGTCGAGGCATCAACCCACTCCGCCGCTCCTACGCCATTCCCTCAGTCTGTCGCATCATTACCAAGGCCCTACTGGAAAAAGCTCTACCGGTTCCCCATTCCTCACCTCTCCTGACCTATCTCCTCCTACTATCTTCCCTCATGTTAGGATGCCCGGGATCTCTCCAAGGCGACGGCGGGGGCTGGGAGGCTGTGCCAGGGCCTCATCCTCAGCCCACACTGCTGCGGATGGGCCAATGGACCGGCAGCCTCGCGGCAGCTCATCCCCTGGCTCCAATGCGACAGGTCTTTTTTTCATCTTCATCATATTCTCCTGTAATTAGAGACTGAGCAACAGGTGCAGCCAATGGTACCATGCTGACCGCACCTGCCTCCATCTCAGCAAGGCATCTATGGCCAAACACATCAAGAACAAGAAAAGCCCCTTCATATGCTTTACGTGTACATAAATGCGACTACATATATTCCTCTTAACTGTTGTGCTCTTGACAATGACTGTGATATGCTCTTTATTCTTCATATTCCTACTGCATTGACAATTACTATTCATTGAGGCAACACAACTAAAGACCATGACTGTGATATGCTCTTTATTCTTCATATTCCTACTGCATTGACAATTACTATTCATTGAGGCAACACAACTAAAGACCAAAATATTTTTATGCTGATGTACAGCTCAAGGCCCCCGGGAGGGCCCCTCTCAGGGGCTCCCCAGGGGGGCCCCCTCAGGGGCTCCCCAGGGGGACCCCTCTCAGGGGCTCCCCGGGGGGACCCCTCTAGGGGCTCCCCAGGGGGACCCCTCTCAGGGGCTCCCCAGGGGGGCCTTCCTGGGGACCGTGATATACCTGGTTAAAAGTATTACTTAATTCAAATCGAAATAAATCACATTGTTTTTCATCTTGTCTATATCTTTTTGATGCTTGATAATTCATAAACTTAACATGTTGTAGCATTTTAGACTTGTATTTTGAATCCTTTGACAAACAGAAGGAATTGATGCAAGTCATCGCAACTGATGGAAAACGCATGTGGCGTTTCACGCTTTGACATCGTCATTGTCGTTGTTTACTGTCTACCAGCTGCAGAAGGCTATGAGTAAACGGCGTCGTAACCTAAAATGCATGCTGAATGTTAGTTTTGCGGTTAGACTATTTCACAAAAACGCTTGAACAGAAAAATTATCAAAATCGTCATTCTTCGCCTCACTTTACCTGCTCCCAATTTCGCCTTTGCTATCATGGACCGAGTGTAAGTGCAGCTTGCTAACAAAACGATAATATTACAACTGATATTTTGGTGGTTGACGGGCCATTGTTGGCGAGAATGCTGCCTGTGCCCAGAGTGAGTTTCAACTTTGCTAGAAGGATACAATCTTGTGTTCAGTTTATCTTCCATGAGCATAGGAACATTGTGCTGAGGAAGAAAAGGATAGGATTAAGTTATTTTCTGGTTTGTATCTTTCACTTGCTGTTTTAATTTTTCGAAACCAAAATGGGAACAATCATTAGCGGTAAAACAAACCCTTGCCCAAATAATAAGCGTTGTAATCGCAAACATGCAATGCTCTTAGAAAGCAGACCAATAGCTGTAGGGTTAGTGCGTTTTATAAGTACAAAAAGACAAAAGATTTCAGTTCGCAAAATCAAAATAGAGGAATTGCTGGAGCGGGAGTTGCGGAGTCTTTTCAAAGGAGCTCCGTATCAAATGTTTCAATGAAGCTTTTGGGGAGGAAGATATACTTCTTCTTGCTTTCTTCAGACAGGCAATGAGGAGCTTCCACTGCCAAGGCCCCTTTTTTATGTTCCATCAGCCAAACCTGCGTAATGACCTAGCTATGCTGTAATCTGCATCAAAATGGACGCAACCTGATGAGGATCGTTAGCTTTGATGGTGCTCCGAATAAGCTGGAGGACTGCGTGGAGAAAGTTGATGCAGACGCTGCCCTGCCAGCCGCCCAATCTTCGCCCTTTCTGCTCCAGCAGAGCAACAACCTGATGAGGATCGTTAGCTTTGATGGTGCTCCGAATAAGCTGGAGGACTGCGTGGAGAAAGTTGATGCAGACGCTGCCCTGCCAGCCGCCCAATCTTCGCCCTTTCTGCTCCAGCAGAGCAACAACCTGATGAGGATCGTTAGCTTTGATGGTGCTCCGAATAAGCTGGAGGACTGCGTGGAGAAAGTTGATGCAGACGCTGCCCTGCCAGCCGCCCAATCTTCGCCCTTTCTGCTCCAGCAGAGCAACAACCTGATGAGGATCGTTAGCTTTGATGGTGCTCCGAATAAGCTGGAGGACTGCGTGGAGAAAGTTGATGCAGACGCTGCCCTGCCAGCCGCCCAATCTTCGCCCTTTCTGCTCCAGCAGAGCAACAACCTGATGAGGATCGTTAGCTTTGATGGTGCTCCGAATAAGCTGGAGGACTGCGTGGAGAAAGTTGATGCAGACGCTGCCCTGCCAGCCGCCCAATCTTCGCCCTTTCTGCTCCAGCAGAGCAACCGGCCAATCCTGTACACCAAGAGCCTTGAGCCATTGTGCCATAGGAATGATTCATTGATGTCATTGAAGCAAAATATCTCCCTATATTTTCTATTGACCTCAATGGAGTGAACGAAGCCGACGTCGTCGCGAACTCCGGCCAGCACCCGCTCCGCCCCGATGAACTTGGACTGCAGCCACCAGTTGAGGGCCTTCTCAGCATAGAAGCGGCGCTCCTGACCGGCATGCTTCGGCTTCCTCAACTCCATTTTCATGCTCCTTCCCTCTTTCCCTGTAATGGGGTGGGACTTGTTGAGTTTGGCGGTGACAAACTGGCCTGCCTTTTCGTCCCAGACATCCATTTCGCCGACGAAGAGGAGCTTAAAGTCGCCGATATTGCGCTGGACGACGCGGCGATAGGTGTGGGCGGAGTCGACGCCGGCCTCCACTGCCACTCTGCCCTCCGCATCAGCCGCGAAGAAGTCCTTCACCTTGTGGCCCCAGTAGGTCCATTTCTGCTCCTCCTTGCTTCGCTTCTCCACCTAGGGGGCAGGGCATTCTATGGCATCATTTCTCATCCAATGCTGGGGCAGTAACAGAGTGATTCCTGTCCTTGGCCTCGAACTCAGTCACGAAGAAGATGTCGCGGAAGCGAACAATGCCCATACACCAGCCCTCCCGGTCCCGGGGGTCGTAGGGGGTGGCGGCGATGGTAGTGAGGACGGAGCGGCGGCAGACGAAGTCCACGCTGGGCAGCCCCTCCCCCGCCTGCCCCTCCAGCCAGTCGCAGATGGGGTCCAGGTGGACGGAGCGGTAGTGGACCCAGTCTTCCATGCCCAGACTCAGGTTCCAGGGGAAGGGCGGGGCTTTGGGGTCCGGCGGGAGGAGCAAATAGCGCAGCTGGGAGTCATCGTCTACCAGCTGCTTCTTCTCGTCGGTGGAGAAGCGGCCGAGCTCCTGGACTGGGCCCAATTGGACACTGTCCACTTGTTGCTTGGGCAGAGTGGGGATGGAGATTGACCCACTGCCTAGATTCAATCGCTTCAGAGCTGTCGTCAGGTCGCCCATGTTGGTATTTTGAGTTTCTCAGCAAAGATTGCAAAGCGAATGCAATGCCGAGGAGCGGAAAACAGGTTGGCTGAAAACAGGTTAGCTGCAATATTCTGGAGACAATATCCAAACCCAATGACACGTGTAGGGTGGTCATGTGTAATCGTAGTCTAAACATTCACCGCCTGCCATGCTCTGCTCTGCATGCTTCACTCTTTTACCACACACTAGACCACTACACAGGTATATCTACAATGTGACGTGGTTTAGGCGAGTTCATTTTCCATAAACCAAAAAACTCAAGAAAATAATGACATAAATCGAGGCTTTGGTGAACCTGAAGGAATTAATAACAGAAATGTGGCTCAAGAAATTAGCAACGTGCAAAATCATAAATGGGCCATCCATATGGCGGCGCTGGATATCCTACAAGAAAAAAGGGTCCGGGGCTTTGGCGGTTGGTTTGTTGGTCTGTAGCTGAAGGAAGGAGTTGAGGGTGCTGGCGTTGTTGCAGGCGTCTGTGCGGCAGAGACAGCGGAACATGAACACCAACTTTCCCACGTTGTAGCGCTGCAAGCACTAATCTCCCTATAAGCGACAAAAAAGCTGCAACAACTAATCTTTTGTCGATTTCAATCCTTCCACTCCAGGCCTAAAAACACTTTCAAAGCTGACTTCAAAGACGCAGGCGGCGCGGATGGAGTAGCTCTCCGGATGAGCAGCTTTGAAGAGATGATCGTAGACCTCCAGGTCTTCGTGGACTGCGCCCAGGGGGAAGAGATCCACCGCTGGCTCGTTCACCTGCAGCCAGTTTTTGATCTCCATTGCCTGGAGGACAAAGGAGGGTGGAACGTCGTGTCTCTGAGGTGCAAAGACGCAGTAGCTGGCCCCCGGGCTCTTCACCAGGATTGGCGTCGTGGCCACCTAGTCGAGGGTTGCAGAGCGCCTGTGGAAGGCTTAGAGAGTAATTGGCCAGGGGCAACCTGGACTCCGTTATGGTCGTGGTATTGCGTCTCGTAGCAGGAGAGTGCATGGGTCGAAATAGGGAAGAGGACCCCGATTGCAATGAAAGGCAGCCAGACGCTCATTGCAGGGAGTGGGGGCAGCTAGCTTATTTTAAACCTATCAACGGTATACTTGCGATAGTAGAGCTCAGAAGAGCAATGCGGTAAAGGGATGCTGACCATGTATGCGAATGATGAAAAAAGAGAGTAGATTTTATATGGTTAAGGGATTCACGCGATTGTTTGTTTCATTACAAATTATATTTCATATATTTCGCTATATTTCAGGATAAATATGACTCTATCGGCCACCTCTCTTCAATGTTTTCGCGGCGACTCATCTGGCGGATTATTGCGAAGGTCGTCAATTTTTCTTGCACAGGATCTTCAGTATAAAAAGCTTTTTGAATCCAGTTTTGCAATAAATCTGAGCCATGTTATGCCTGCCAAGACGGAGCTGAGGGCTTGAGAATTTTGATATCTCCAACGCGGGTATTTTTGCGCGGCCGAAGGCCGCCTGCCGCAGAGGACAGGGCAGTCAGAGCTCCGGAGGCCGGAGGGCATGGGTGCGGAGGCCCCGGAGCGTAGCCTAGCATGCGAAGCATGCTAGGCGAAGCGTAGGGGCCGTAGCACCCGTGCCCAGAGGCCGGAGGAGCTCTGGCGCCCTGCCCGAAGCGGCGGGCGGCCAAGGCCAGCTTAAGCAGTTACCCCATTTTTGTGTCCGTCTGTCCGCATATATATATATGTGTCTTTCCGGGGCCCATACTCCGCGGTTTTTCAATGAAATTGGCTGATTTTTTGCATGAAAGTCCGCTTGGGTGGTATCTCCAGGCCATTTTTTGGGATTGACGTAATTTTTTGATTTTCGGCCAAAACTCAATTTTTTGATGTTTCAAAATATGAAAATTCATAAATCACTGGTTTTTCAATGAAAATGGTCTTTTTTGCATTAAAGTCCGCCTGGGCGGTATCTCTACGCCATTATTTGGGCTTGACGTAATTTTTCCATTTTTGCCCAAAACTCAATTTTTTGATGTTTCAAAGTACGAAAATTCATAAATCACTGGTTTTTCAACGAAATTGGCTCATTTTTGGCATCAAAGTCCGCCTGGGTGGTATCTCCACGCCATTATTTGGGCTTGACGTAATTTTTCGATTTTTGCCAAAAACTCAATTTTTTGATGTTTCAAAGTACGAAAATTCATAAATCACTGGTTTTTCAACGAAATTGCCTGATTTTTTGCATGAAAGTGCGCCTAGGTGGTATCTCCAGGCCATTTTTTGGGCTTCACGTAATTTTTCGATTTTTGCCCAAAACTCAATTTTTTGATGTTTCAATGTACGAAAATTCATAAATGACTGGTCATAAATCACAAGTAAAACTTGGAAGAAATGAATTTGCAATTGGTAATACTCGTTCGTGTAGCTTAAGTGTTTGGCTTGGAAATGAGGCCGCGCATCTTGGCGCCAGCCGAGAACACCTTGTTTAGACTATCTCTCCAGTTTATACTCTCACCTCATCGCCTTCGAAAAATTCAGACCACAAAAAGCAGCGCGCGCAGCGTTAGTGACATACAGAACAAAAAGGCACCATTTTGTCGTCAAATGAAATGCATACCATCCGGCACTCAGTGTTCCCAAAATCACAGAAGTGCATGAAGCAGATGACAGGGCAGCAATAAATAGGAATCCAAAAGAAGAAGCAAGGAAGAGGCTAGGAGTAATAGTAGCCGAAGGGAGAGCCGCGAACGTCGTCAATGAGGCGAGTGCTGAGGGTGCCGTAGGAGGGGAAGGCCGCCATGCTGCTCCCGTACAGCCCGCCTGGCACTGCGTACATACCGCCGCCCTCTGCAGCACAGGGGCTTGGCATTGGCATGGCTTGGGATTTTAATAGGCTGGACTGAAATTTGGGCTTCGAAATAGGGCAGCCCAGCCTTCTGAATTGCCTGGTTAACATCGGAAATAGGAAAGTCAATCCACTCAGATGCTTCGCTCAGAAATCGGAGAAAGGTAGAGCTGGGATGTTTTTTGGGGCGGAGGGAGATTCGGCAAATGACTTCCGAGAGTGGAAGTTTGGAGTCAACCGTTGCCTCTGGCAGGCGGGTGGGTGTAGAGGCCGTAGATGGGCTGCGGTTGTGGGATGCCATAGATGGGCTGTGGGACGGCGAAGGAGGCGGGCGGCGCGCCTTTCAGGGTACTGAAGGAGCTGGACCAGGCTGTCTTGCGTCGTCGCTCGCGTCTAATCGACTGCAATGCCTCATTCTCTTTCAAAAAGTAAAAAAGTGCATGTCCAGCTCGGAGACTAGGGGAGGCTAGGAAAAAGAAAGGTGTACCCGGAAATGGGCAAGGACGAGACAGGCGTAGATGAGGAAAGGGACGCTGAGGCAGAGATAGAGGATGACGAAGAGGAGCTGGAAGGTGAGCCCCGCACAGGCGCCCACCTCTCGAGCCCCCAGCCACCTCTCCTCCCGCACCTCCAGCCCGCACTCACTCGGCAGCACTGCCAATGCCAGCGACAGCCACACCAGCCCTGTCATTTCGAGTTTTGGATGAGCAAAAAACAAATAAAGCTCTGGTACAAAAAAAGAGGCTCTGATAAATGAGGCCCATGTGAGGTTTGGTTCTTCAGAAGAAGCAGAGAGGAATAACCTGGGAAAGCGAGGAAGATGGAGATGCCTTTCCATACAATGAAAGGGTAGATGAGCGTGGCGTCCTCTTTGGCTGTGGCACGGGCCAACAGCGCAGAGCAGGCCAGGCCTAGCACCGCCGAGATGATCACCTATAGGAGGCTGAAACCTTCCGAAGAAGATCAGAGTATGTGAGGGGAGGAAGGGAACGAGGGCGGGGAGGATGAAGTTGATGCTGGCGGGAAATTCGTGGGCAAGGCCCTGGCGATCGGCGTCCCGCTTCCCCTTGGCCAGATGGTAGACGCCGATTGCCAGGAAGAGCAGGTTGCACAGCGACTCCGAGACCTAATGCCCTCATTTTTTCGCATCTTTCTCTGAACCAGGTGGTTTAAGGTGGTGAAAATGTTCGACAACTAAAGATAGCAAAGACTTGCAGAGGGGTAATCAAAAGAGCTGGTGCGGACCAAGATCCATGAGATGGAGCAGCGAAGGTAGCAGCAGTTGAAGAGACGTGGTTCTTTGGAAGGCATGCTTGTGGGAGGAAACGGAGGTGGGAGAAGCTGCGGAGGGCGCGGCGGAGGCGGTGGTGGAAAGGATGGCGTCGGCCTTTTCTTCTTCACCATGCCCTCATCACCGCTCTTCCCATCCTTCAGCTGCAACCAGCCGATACATTTTCTTCATCACCCAGGTTTTTTTCATTTTTCAGTGGAGAAGCATTAGGTTGATTTTTGCTCAAAACTAGCAAATTAGAAATAATTGTTTCTTTTCTCAATAATAACAATAATAGAACTAATCTCAATGAACCAGGCTCGAATTTTATATCAGCCAGCTGCAAACTGCATGCACAATCTTCGACGATGTCCAAATGTGTCTTTCACAAGATCACTGCCTCATAAACAGCATTTCAACGACCAGCTAAATCAAGTTGACCTTTGAATAGTAGATAAAGTGATGGTTGCTGGCCACAAAGCCGCCGCCTGCAGCCATCTTTTGGCGAAGGAGACTTCTGAGGCTCTGGGGAGAGAGGCTGGCTGGACTGCTCTGCTCGGCTCTCCTGGCCCACTTGCATAGCCAGGATTGGCTCTAAGCCCCTTCACACCCCCCCCCCACAGCCAAGGAGGCTCTGTGAATGGAAGAAGGACTGGGCCCCCTCCTCCAGCCCTCCCCTCTCTTTCTCTCTAGCCCCAGGAACGGGCCTACACAGACACACTAAGCCCCGCAGGATCGCAGCGGTCAAAGAAGCCCGCGCCGCACCAGAACTCCCTCCCTGTTTGGTCAGTGCCCCCCACATCCCCTACGGCCACACTGAGGCAAATACAACCAGGCCATATAGCCCAGCCCTACTTCCTCCGCGACTAACTTTCTTCTAGTCGCCTGGTCTACTTTCACTCTCACTTCTACCCTGCCTCATACACGCTTCATTGACTATCTCTACTCCACAACAGCAGAGCATAGTAGGCCTCCTCTGGATGAGCAGAAAGGGAGAAAGGGCTAACCGCTGGGAAGGATGGGAGGCTGCCTCTTTCGATCACTGAATGCCCGCCCGACTATGCCAAGCGGGCTGGCTGGCAATAATAATTGGGGCCACACAAAAACAGTCACCTGCATCAAGGCGCAAACAAGGCCTTCAACGAGCCCCTTAGGTCGGCAGCAGCAAGGGCTCTCTCCTCTCCCTCTCTGAAGGCACTTCCACTCCCACCTTCCTCTAGAGAGCAGCAGCACCGCCCCCTTTAGCTCAGCCTATAGCCCCGGGGCGTGAAAAAGGACACAGCCCCAATTGCCCATTGTCCTGCCTCAAGTAGCGGCCTCCGCCCCACCACTTCAGGCCTCCTTCCCCTCCTCCCCCAAAAGCCAGCAGCGCCTATACTTCCAGCCCCGTTCCAGGCCCCAAACGGACACTCTCATCATGCTTGCGGGCTCTCTAAGTGGAAGCCTCCGCTCCTTCCTCCTCCCTAGCCCTAGCCTTTTGTCTCCAACCCTCCCTCCCTCTCTCATGCCTCGCCCATCCTTCATCCGGCCAAAATAACTGGCTCCAGCTGAGCTCCATACTGGTTCTTAGGCACGAAATGAAAAGAGGCCAGCCCTTCTAGCTTGCGGAGGTGACTTTGAAGGAAGCGGAGCAAAAGAATTAACTAACTTTTGCGACAATTATAAAAGCAGGAACCTAGTTTTGAGGAAGTGTAGGTGTAGGCTGAGTAGTAGGGCGAAGTTAAGGCGTAGGCCGCAAAGGCAGTCAACGATATCCGTCCGCGATGGATCTATTGCCTGCCATTGAAGCAGTGGCCTCCTTCTTTACTGCTCCTCCTAGAGGGAGGGGGAGGATGGGCAGGGGGGGAGAGGATGGGACTGGTAGGAAAGGGCCAGCCTTAGGAGGCACAGGAGGAGGGCAGAGAAAAGTGCAGGCCGCCTCTTTGACTGGCAGCGCCCAATGGGCCAGAGAGAGTGTCTGTGCGTGTTTGTGGGCGGGGCTGAGGGGCAAGAAGGGAAAGAAGAAGAGGCGGACTGGATCCCCGCCCAGATCCCCAGCCCCTCCTGGCCTGGCCAATGCATGAGATATGGCTGGTCATGCGCCCTGTCCATGCTCCCGGACAAATCGCAACACCATCCCCAAATTGCCTGCCCCCTTTCTTGCGCAACATTTCTTCCTTTGCAATTCCTATCGGGATTCCTATCCTCATTGCATCTATTGACGGGTTTCTGGCGGACGGTTGAATTGAATAGAGGCCCGAAAAAGAGCAGTGGTGATTAACTGATGCAGAGCATTTGTGTTGGTTATGGGATGGAAAGATTGCGCAAATGGGATTGGAGGGAGGGAAGGGAGAAAAGGAAGGGACTCAAGGCAAGGGCAGGTGGCGGCCATTTTTGTGGGTGGCCGTTTTCATTCCCACACCAACTTCTGTCCGCCCTTCCTCCCCTTGCCCTTCCAGCCCCTGCCACCCTTTCTCCCACCACCTTGCCCTTGCCTCTTTCCTGAGGTCACAAATAATGCCCATTCTTTTCGCCCACCAACGCGTCGCCAATTTGCAGCGCCAAACAGTTCGCTCCGTTTGCACCAAAAGGAATAGAATCAAGGCACGGTTGGACGGGGTCTGTTCTTTGCCGGACTACCCCACTTTTTTCACTTTTTTTTGAAGGCTTGTATTTATTCGAGCGACCAATAGGGAGCGACTACGGCTACCCCCCATAAATCCCCCACTGACCCCGGCGTCTTTTTACTACCAGGAATCGGGCGTAGCCAACACAAGAACTTGAGAAAAATTGAAAAAACAAAAAGTCCGGGAAAGTGACAAAGTCCGGCAAAGAACTGGAGGGGGTTGGACATAGCAAAGGCAACGTTCAGGTGTTGGTAAAATGCGGAAATATAGCCTGCTAAAGAATAACTAATCAGATCTAAATGAAGCGAAAAGGCAAAAAATTTGACTGGCTATATGGCAGTACAAAGATGCAATTTATCAACTAAGTAGGACTGGTAAGAACAGCAGAATTAGTCAGCAAGGAAATCGCTTTTTCTTGCGGGCTCGTCGCGGTTTCGTGTTGAAGGCCGAGGCTGCTTCCTCTGCCGCCGCCAAGTCAATCACTTTCAGGAATTCTTCACCCTGCTTTAATTGCCGTCATTTCTGCCGTGAATTGCACGTAATCCATCATCAACCTCCCCAGCGTCAGTCATTGTGCCTTTCTATTCTTAGAAGCCTTGTTTCAAAATTTCCAAACATTTGTTCTTATTTAAAATTTTATTTGAATATTTTTTTATTTACTTTGAATTTCTTAAAAAAAACCTGAAATCATGACTTTTTTAAAAAAACAAAACAGAAAAGGGCAAACTTTGTCGTCCTTGACAGGAGGCGGTGGCAAAGTCTTGACGGCCAGCGCCCGCTTCTTCTTCTTCTTGCTCCCTTGGAGAGACGGGCTGGAGTCCGACTGGCCTTCCTCTCGCCTGTAAAGAGTTTTCCCTCGGCTACCGAAGAAAATGAGAGAGAGCTCAACTTGGCCTTGACAGCAGCGGCGTTCAACTCGACGACATCTTCCGCCCCGATCTGCCCTGCCTGGCTGGCTGGGAAGGCTCGACTGAGCCAGCTCTCCAGCGTCTCCTCCGCCTCCTCCTCCACCAGCCCACTGGCAATGTGCGCACCTTTGGCTGAGGAATATTTAGACGCCTTTTGAGAGGCTTGCATAAATTAGTCGGCCGTTTCGAAAAAAACCTATAACAAGAATAGTTAAGTGTAAAAATTTGAAGCTCTATCTACGGAAAAAAATTTACCAAAAATTGTTTATTTTTTTGCAATTTGTATGGAACTAGAAGTAGCCTGTGCAAGCAGCTTTATACTAGTAGGGCATACGATTCCAGCTGACGATGAAGACGGGCGTGGTCGAGCTGTTCCTCGGGGGCCTTGAAGAGACGCGGCTGGCGCCCGCGGGGACTGACCAGACGGGCACAGAGCTGACATGGCAACGGGACGGGGAGCCCCAGCAAGGCATCCTCCTCTCTCTCCACCCTCTCTCGCTCCTCCCAGCTGCAAAAGCGCCCCTGTCTTGTGATTCTGTTCTTCTATTGAAACGCTATTTGAAATTGACTCTTGATTGCAGGTAATCTGCAGTCGATAATGGTCGCTATAAATTGCACAGCCCACTCACACATCGTTGGTCAAAAAAACTTTCTGGCATAGACTGGCCTAGTCTCAGCTTTCGAAAGAGGATGTAGACCAGCGTCTGTGATAGGCTGGGCTGGGGACATCTTGGAAAGGCTGCTTGGTGAAGGGGTCCTCCTGCCTCTGGAAGTAGGCGCGGAGATCGGCTGCGAAGCGCTCCAACGCCATCTTCTCTTGCCTTTTACAGGGCGGCAGCGGAGAGTTTCAATGTGCGCATTATGTTCGAAGG
>JASANA010003563.1:0-30142 GCA_030248095.1 Ptycholaimellus sp. GST1_10 | reverse complement strand
GTTATAATTTGCCCTTTGCTAGTTCAAAACAAGCTATGGCCAGTGGCATATAAATTTGGCATAATCAGAAAACGCACACCAAACGTTACAACTGAAGGCAAATAGAAATAGAACTGAAGGCAAACTACGGCCAATAGACAGATATAAGGCTCCCAAAATTGACCTTGACCACCGTCTCTGCTCCCTTTCCTTTGCCCAGTCTCCTCAGCCTCGCCTTCCCGCTTCTATCCGCCGCTCTCGCTCATGAAGTCTTTCAAAAGCGACCTGAAAATACTTCTGCTCAAGCCCTATCTCTCAGAGCCTCATGAAAAGCTACAGCAAGCCGTGGATCCGCTTGCAGGCAGCCAGCATATCTGCCGTCATCATTCGCGACCTTCATTCTAGCTACAATGCAAGGCGCTAAGGCTCTAGGAGCTAACGGGTGTCAAGAAGAGCACAAAGTCCCAAAGGTCTTCGCTCGTGGAGAACTGCTGCCGGATTTCATCGGCCGATTCCGCGAGCAAGCGCAAGGGCTCAAGCACTTCCTGCAAAGACCCTTTTCGCTTGCTTCGCTGGAGCAGCTGAGAGAGAACAGCGGCGGCGTTTGGTTGGAAATCTTGATTGCGCCGTTGCCCTCACGGTGGACTTTCTCCAGAGCCGCTTGCTCCCTGTCTTTAGCGCCCAGCGACCCAGGTTGTCCTCCACAGCTTCCAGACCTGCTCCAACTGCCTGCCAGCAGCTTTTATTGAAAATTAACTGCGAATTTACTAGTGTAATTTCTGCTAAATGTTTTTAATGAGTTGCAGCCATTTTTCCGTTTTTTGGCTAATTTTTCTGCAGCGATTGTCAAACTTTGAATTTCATACCGCCAGACATTGAATGAATTTCATTCTACCAATCCTCAATAAAGTGCCTGCATTAACGAGGCTCAGCCTTGCGGCAGTCTGGTCTATGGAGCTGCAGATGTCTTGAATTTTGCTCCGCACTGCGTCCGCCTGTTTCTGGCTGGCCCGCTTGACCTGCTCTTGCGTGGCCTTGGGCTCTGTGCGGTGATGCTGGAGCATGCAGTCGACTCCAGGCAGTAGTGCAGCTGGACGGGCAGCACCTCTCCCTCACAAACCGGGCACCCGCTTCCGTCGCCCCGCCGCTATTTCCTCCACCATCTGCAACCCAGGCTCAGCCCCAGCTCTGCCACAATTGGATCCGGGGTGGACACCTGCTGGACCAGAAAGCTGACGGGCAATTCTCTCGCCTCATCCGTGCCTGCTCCTTGCGGCAGCAATAGGCATCATAGCGAATTTTAGCGGCCATGCCCTTGGGCATAAAGTTTTAGTACTGCCCCTAGGCCAAGTCCTGGGCGGCAGTTCAAAACTTTATCAAACCTTAGTTCATGGCCCTGGGCTGCTCATAAGACGGCAAATACAAAGGCATCTGCAACATAGTTACTTACTCACACAAGAGGCTTTGGGTATAAAGTAAAGGCTCATGCTTTTCACTAACCGAGGTGTGCCACTCTAAGGAACACTCTGGCCGTTTCTGAACAAATGTCCTCCGGACAAGTTGCCTTCATTTTGACCTCATTAAACAAGGGGGGTATGTAATAAAAGGAAACATCATAGATTTGAGCAATTAATAATTCTGGTAAAATCGTTTAAATATCATAAATTTCCTTCATTTTACCTACATTTAGCCCATTTTCAACAGCCCATATCTCAAGTAATCTTACTATTTAGGGAAAACGAATTACCATCCCAGATGCGCTAGAAAAAGCTCTATCCAATAAACATAATAAGATTAGAAAACGACACCATAAAATTTTCGCCTTTTTCCAAATGTAGGGGAAAAAAATAGCGCGGATCGGGGACTCACAGAAAAAGTTTTTTCCTGCCAGCCATATCATGCTGTATGTTTTTTTGGTGAATGATCAAGCTCTTCGCGCTATCTTCAGAGAAAACCGCATCAAAATCTATTAAACTGAGCAAGAATGGCAATGTTTTCTGAGGTCACCTATTTCAACTTGTCCCGATGGGTCATTTAACGATTAATGAAGTCTTCTCTCCATGTGGAATCAGGTGACGGATGAGGGATTATATCTGCTCCTGCTACATTTCGCCAACATGCCCATAAACTTGTCATGAGAAATCTGTGATACATGGGTCTACCAGGTCAGCGAGGGCAGGCGACCACTTTCTCTTGTTTTTCTCTTTGGCTTGTTCATTTCAATAAATGGTACCATCGGCAAGCCGAAAGTAAAGCTCTTTTCTCCCAAAAAAAACAAATGCCCCGAGTAAAGGAGATTTTTTAGAGTGGATTTTGTTTGTGGGGCATCTGCATTTTGTTTTCGCGCGCAGTTCAAGAGCTCTTTCATGCGCGCTCAAACAAAATACAGGTGACACAGCAGATATCCACTTGGGGGGGAGAAAAGAGTTCGTGTAGGGAAATTTCTTGATTTAATGGGGATTGTTTTTTTTGGGAGAAAAGAGTTATTTGGCTTGCCGTTTGGTATATTTGGAGAATTGCTTTCGTTGGAGGATATGTTCTTATTTCTATATTATAAGATGAATAGTGTATGAGTTGTTCTATAATGTTTTTTTTGAAAAGAAAAGTTGTAAAAATGGGGGGGAGCGATATTCTTAAAAAAAGAGATGTGTAAATGTGTTTTGGTTGTTGTTTTTTTTGAGAAGAGAAGAGAGTGAAAAGAATGTTTGGGAAGTGAAAAATAAGGAAAAAAATATTAAATTTATATATTCTTTCCTTTACACTCGAGGGAATCGATTTTCAGGTGAAAAAGATCTTTACTTTTGGCTTGCCGAGGTACCATTTTTTTTTCATCAAATTATAAAAAAAAAAAAAATTTTTTTTGAGAGGGGTTGAGCTGCAGTTTCAAACAGGCACCGGTGGCTTTCACTACAACACTGGTGGCTATGGTGGGGTGGTGGATTGTAGAGGTATGAGTTTTTTAAAAAATGGGAGGGGAGGGAGGAGGGGGGGGGGGGGGGGGGATAAATTGAATACCTGGGGGGGGGGGGGGAGGGGGGGGGGGGGGGGGGGACTCTCGTTCATTAGCAGATGCGAAGCAGCAGCAGCAGCAGCAGCAGCAGCAGCAGCAGCAGCAGGGCAGCAGGAGTTCGGACGGCAACTATTTTTCGATTTTCACCATGAAATACAAGGTTTTAGGGGCTTTTCACGCGAGTCTAGACTAATTAGTGGAGCTCTTTCCAATGCAACAAGAATTAAAACGATTGGAGGCTCATAGCGGCAGCTAGAGCCTTATCAAAATTAAGATCTAGCATTGACCCTCAAGAAGAAACTGGGGGAAAGAGGGCCTGGGCGCTGACGGTCGCTGCGCTCCCTCGCGCCAGGCCAATTTCTTCTATTGGAATTCTTGCTGCCGATAGAATGTGAAAAACTGAAAAACTGAAACCAAAGCGTCGAAAGCTTGATGTTTCAAACCGGGTTCTGGACCCTGATTTTCAGGGAATTTTCAAAACATCGCAACATCAGACCTAGAGGCATCAATTGGTGCCGAAGAAGGATAAAATGGCGCAATTGTTTGGTGATAGCGCGCTGATGGATTCTTGGAACAGTCCCCCAACGCTGAGGCCCGTTGGTGCTCCTGTTCCGGAAGAGTTTCGCAGCCAGTCTGACACCTTCAACGTCTGCCTCGTCGTCCAGGGCCAAAAGCTATGGGCCCCCAAAGTTCAGCCTGCTGACGAGTTTTCAGTTTAATCTCTTCGATGTACTCAGGACGTGCTGAGCTGCTGGAGTCCCGTCTTCGCCAAGATGTTCCAGGAACACGAAGCGGGGAGCTGGCGGGAGGCGAGAGAGAAAACGGTCAACCTCAAGGGCAAAAAGTATAGCAGCTCAGCTCAGCAGAGTTTTGACCAATTCAGAAGGGAGCGGGTGTTGAAGGCTGGCAGACGTGGTGGGGCTGATGAAACTGATGGTGCCCACTCCGCGCCTGGGCCAGGTGGACAAGGGCAACGTGGATGCCTTGCTGGGGTTGGCCGACGAGTACCAGATGATGGCTGTGCAGGACAAGTGCGAGGCCTTCCTTCAAACCCAGCTCGCAGGTTGGCTTCCTTTTCCACGGCTAAGAGCCTGCGACCGCTTGGCTGCCGTCTGTACACTTAGATTAGAAAGGGTGCAAGTGTGAGTGGCAAACATCCAAACACGATTCTAGAAAAAACCGGCCCCTGGGAAAAATCGGTCCCTGGGAAAACGGTCCCAGGAATGCTCGGTCCCTGGAAATACTTGAGTGAAAGTTAAATACGGGGCCGAGTTTTCCCAGGGACCGAGTTTCCTGGGGCCGAGTTTTCCTAAATTTACAGCCTCTGGTCTAATAACACACACAACTCGCTGTAGTTAAATTAGGCCAAAACTTTTTAACAGCAAAGCCAGTAGAAGCTGCTCAGGTGGGATCAATTGTTTAGAAATAAGAGAATTAATAAACTGGCAGACATGGGCGTGGGTGATACGGAGCTGCTGGAGATGCTGGTGCTGGCCAGCAAGCATCGAATGGAGAAGCTTCTCAAGGACCTTCTGCCCAAGTGCGCCAACTTCACTCTCAACGAAATCGCTCGTGTCAAGAATCGCCTGAACACCAACGTCCTCGCCATACTTTACGAGGCAACCTTAGCCGTTTCCAAATTAGCTTTTTACACACACAGGTATGATTGCAGGGAACCATCCGGAAGTGGCTGGATGGGAATGCGAAAGCGGATTCTAAAAAGTCACACTCCCTCCAGAGGCAGTGTGAAATTTGCGGCTACAAAGAAGGCTATGGTCCGTGCCGCTAACCTGCCTGTGTTCCAACTTTATTTTGACTCTTCATTTACCTTCTAGGTTACCGCCGCCAGCGCGAGCACACGCTCACATGCAAGGAATGCGGAGGCGAGACTGACTGCAACCAAGGCTACACCTGCAAACACTGCAACTTCTTCTTCTGCTCCAAGAACAACTGCCGCCAAAACAAGAGTGAGCAAACCCCATTCATTACCATTCACTAGGAAATCGAAAGCATTGGAGGCTGTACGGTCCGGAGCGGGTTCAACTGTCGCATCTGCTCCTCCTCCTCCACCACCACTTGCACCTGCGAGGTGCAGATCGACGATCGTCTTCTCCAAGATTGGCGCTTGTAAAACGCCGTCTTCTGCATTCAACCCATGCTTTCCCTATTTGTCTTTTTCGTTGAAAGTTTACGTGCTGCGTTTTGGGGCAAACACTTTTCGTGATGAACATCTTGCCATTTTTCCGTGCCTATGGAATTTTGCTTCTCTTTTCGAATCGTTGTTTTGTTAGCAGGCTAAAAAATGTTGTCGGTCTCAATCGAATAAAAAAAATCTGATTTTTTTTCAAATCAGTCTTTATTGCTGTTTTAACTGAAAAACAAAGTCACCTAATTCATTTACTTTTGATGCAAATGCGCACCGCGTAATTTGCAATTTGAAACACATTTTGAAGCCGCACCTGTAATAACCTATCGTAATTTTTAGAAACTAAAGGAAGCGAATGGACACTTGGGAATAATAAGTTTTCCAATAACTCTAAATATGATCACACAAAGCTTATTCGAAGCAATTTTGTCATTTATTTTCTGTCAGACAGATTGAAACTGTAGTTGAATTGATGAAATTCGCTGAATCTGTTGAAACTCGCTGATTGCAAGAGATTCTATGTTCCTTAATGCAAAGGCACGTTGGTTATCTAACTGCTATTCATTGAGCATTATTGATGCGATAATTCAAAAGTCGGTAAAAGCGATCGAAAAAAAGAAAAGCTCAATAATTTTTCCATTCGCTTTCAATAATTCCAAAGCAGTCCCAGAAGCCTTCCACAATTTTCGTTCGAAATCGCCCCTCGTCTCCGATCTGAATCTCAGCTCCACTAAATGTGATATGTCTAATTAATTCACTCAAGAACTACATTCCAAACAAATCTAACCTGCACTGTGATCTTGTCTGCTGGTGCCTGCGTAAGTAATCCTTGCGAGCAAACTCGACTCCACAAGCACCGCAGGTGAAAGGCTTGAGCTTGAAGCAGCTGATGACATGTCGTTCAAGAGTTTGTATTTTCCCTGCTCTTCTACAATACGTTGCGTAAAACCTAGTCGATTGAGAAGATATCGCCAACCCTGAGGCGTTGGCGAGGTTCAGCCCTGATCTGCAGCGTCGACAGGTCAGCTTATCTTCCAGCTGGGTAGAAGACAGCGCCTGTCTTTTTTCAATTTCTACGTCAGCAGCAGGAGCAGGATTGACTATTGCGGATTTGACAAGACTGACATCATTTTGAGCTGTTCCTTCTTGTCCCTTGTTGCTCGCTTTTTTGTCAATCTCATCCAAAATCTGCTGCAGTCGGTCGGTGGAGAGCAGAATGCGTAGTGAAGAATGCTGAAGCATAATAGCATGGCGTGCGGCGGAAGAATAAGAGACAGTTTGAAAACTGCAATCCAAGCAGTGCCAGCTGACTTTCGCTGCGTCGCCGATGTGAACCTGAGCCAGATGAATGGGCAGGAAGCTTCTGGAAGCCGGAAGACGACATAGTGGACAGTGCATTTGGCTTGCAGTGACTTGTTTACGAGGATGGGCCTGTTTGATTGAAACGAAATATATGGCTGTGTGCGCAAAATCTCATGGTTAACTCAATTCCATTATCCAACCCATCAACGCTTCCGCGCTCACAGCCAGTGATAAAACAAATTTTACGCGTGCTGAACCTGCTCAAACACTCATTGCTTGATTGTTTTACTGCAGAAAAATAATAAAAAATGAAAATAATGTTAAAAATGTCAATAAAATGTTTGATTAATTTAGGACTTTCTAAAATTTATGCTTAATTTATAGCAAACAAAAACACAATTGTGTCATAGCTTACTCGATTTAATAATTCAAAATTGACATGCTGTAGTATTTTGGTCTTGTGCGCAAAAACAACTGCAGGCAATTAATTTCCACAAACGACATCTCTAAAAAAGGAAAATAAAAATTAACAATCAAGAATTGGTTATGGATCAATTTAGTAATGAACCATTGTGGTGATGAACTGTCGCGGTGATGAAGCGTCGCGATGATGAACCATCGTTTTGATGACTTTCGGACCTTTGCCAAGGGGAAATGGATCAGAGGACTCTAAAACATAGAAATTTCCTGCCAAAAATTGGCGATTTTCGGCAATTATCTTGCCCCCCAACCCCTCCTCCCAAAACCGCCCCCGCCCCAACCCTTCGGAAGTACGTGGGCGCTTCCCTACCATTTGACCGCCATACAAGTATGGTTAAGAAAGAAATGATTATTCAAATAGCTGTCTAGACGAGAAGACTTTTCATCAATAGCCCTGCTGGATGCTGAATGTAAGGAAGACTCATATGAACAGAAACAATATGCTGATGCTTAGCATCCTTCTCTTTTCAGTCATCTGCACGCAAGCTGGAGCCAGTCTTCGCCAAATTCGTTGAGGACAACCTTAATGATTGATCCTTTCTTTCACTCTGTGAGGAGCAAGCTTAGAGCAACAAAATGAAAACGTGTTTGGGGATACGATCATAAATGGTTTTTTATTAAAATTAGAAGTTGCTATCGTCGTAGCCAAGAATTTCTGGAACAAAACAACACGGAAACTATCCAAAAGTAGCCAATTGTCCAACCGTAGAAAAGTCTGACCCAGATCTTCAGGGCATATTCAAAACATCGCAACATCACTGCATCACGGCATAATCGCTCCTGTAGTCACTTTCGATGTATCGCCCTCTGGACACTTCGCAGCAATCATATAGAACACCAATGGCGGAGCCCACGGAGATTCCGCAAGAGTTTCGCAGCCAGTCTGACACCTTCGACGTCTGCCTCATCGTCGAGGGCCAAAAGCTGTGGGCCCCGAAAGTTCTGACGGCCTTCACATTTTCAATGCAAACTCGTGATTATGCACAGGCTGTGCTGAGCTGCTGGAGTCCCGTCTTCGCCAAGATGCTCCAGGGCAACGAGGCCGGGAACTGGCAAGAGGCGAAGGAAAAAACGATCAACTTCAAGAACAAAAAGTATTGAAGTCCAGCGTTTTGACTGAACAAGATTGAAATTGACATTGTAGGCTGGCAGATGTGGTGGGGCTGCTGCAATTGATGGTGCCCACTCCACACCTGGGTCAGGTGGACAAGGGCAATGTGGACGCCTTGCTGGGGTTCGCCGACGAATACCAGATGGTGGCAGTGCAGGACAAGTGCGAAGACTTCCTTCGCACCCAACTCGCAGGTTTACTTTCACTTTTTTCCCAAAATATTTTTTTGGCTCTGTGGCTCCAAAATTGGGTACTGCCCTCCGCGGCAGGCGGCCTGCGGCCGCGCAAAATAAATAATAATCTGTCAGGCATGGGTGTGGACGATACGGAGCTGCTAGAGATGCTGGTGCTGGCCAGCAAGCATCGGATGGAGATTCTTCTGAAGGAGCTTCTTCCTAAGTGCACCAACTTCACCCTCAACAAAGTCAAGAGCGTCAAGGATCGCCTAGACACCAACGTCCTCGCCATACTTTATGAGGTATTCGCTCTGCCGTTTCCAATTAGCTTTCCATACAAAGACAGATGTGATTGCAGAGTATCATTCGGAAGTGTCTGGATGGCGATGAGACATAGGGAATGGATCCAGACTGTATCGCAGATTCGCCCATTGCCAGTCACGGCTACCCCCAACTCGGTGGCCCACCCTTTGGATCACTGGACCGTGGGCCTATATACGCGACTGGCGGAAGCATGGCTATTTCCCCTATATACGCGACGCCCTTCACCTCTGGCCGTAGGTACGCCAGCGTCGTTTCTCGTCTGGGCTCTAGTTCGCCTGATCTGCTGACTATAAAATGAAAGACTTTGAAGGCAGTCCCATTCGAAGCGGGTTCACGTGCCTCATCTGCCGCTCCTCCTCTGCCAGCGCTTCCTGCGCCTGCGAGGTGCAGATCGATGATCGCCTTCTCCGTGCTTGGCGCTTGTGAGGCGTCCTCTTCTTCTTTTAGCTCACATTTCTGCTTTCCCTTTTGAAAAAGTTTTCTTGCCTTGCTGCCTTGTGGAGGCGATCACTTTTCGTGATGAACATCTTGTCGTGCCATTTTCAAATCGTTTTTGAAATGTTTTGACTTTTCAAATTTCAAATGTTTCGTTGACAGGCAAATTACGAAACTAAAAACTACACCCAAACCTAGGCAAAAATAACTGAAGACTTACACTTATCTCCGTCGCTCAATTTGTTTTTAAAAAGCCGCCTGATGACTTTGGTCAGTCTTGAGAATTTGTTGGACCTAAGCGGGTCAAAACTCATCCTAGATGTTCGATTTCATCTTTTAGTGACCATCAATTATAAATGAAGCAAAGGCTGTTTTGGCGCATCAATATGTGTCTATAATTTGTCTTCCATTCAAATCGTTGAAAAATGAAATAACAAAAGAGCTCAGAAGCCTTTCCACTCATTTCCATCAATGCCAAAACAGTTGAAGAAGCCTTCTGAAATCGTTGCGTTTATTCTCCCTTCGTCAATGATCTGGATTCGAGCTTCTCTAAATCCGTTCATTCTTAGCAATCAGAAGATTACTTTGTTGTTCTAAACTAGCCTGCACATCGAGTTTTGCTGCTGATGACTGCGTAGATTGTCTTTGCGGGATCGGATGATTCCACAAGAGCCACAGGCGAAAGGTTTGAGCTTGAAACAGCTGATAAGATGACGTCCCAGAGTTTGCATTTTGCTAGAAATTCTGCAATATTTGGTGCAAAAAGTTGAAAGAGGTATTGCTCGCTAGCTTTTTGACGTTTGTAAGGTTCAGATGTTGTCCACATCGACGACAATTTAGGTTATGTTGCTCTTGTGCAGAAACTGTCAGTTTTTCAACACATATGGCAGCACTATGAGTTTCCTGAGGCGCTTGGACTTGGAAATTTTCTTCTTCAGATTTTTCTTCATATTTTTTGTTACAAGCCCTTTTTTGGCTCTCGTTCAGAATCTGCTGCAATCTATCGGTGGAGAGCAGAATGCGTAGTAAAGAGTGCTGAAGCATAATAGCATGGCGTGTGGCGTCAGAAAAGGAGACAGTTTGAAAACTGCAGTCAGAGCAGTTCCAGTTGACTTTTGCAGCATCGCCTAGGTGAACCTGGGCCAGGTGAATGGGCAGAAAGCTCCTAGAAGCTGGAAGACGGCAAAGTGGACACTGCATTTGCAACAGATTATTGTGATTTTTTGGCTAGAATAGGCGCCTTTGATTGAAACGATTTCTGGCTGTGTGCGTAAAAGTAGCTATTGCGACTTGCTTTTGGTCCATGGCGTTCCATGTGTCGCTGTGGCGCTCGACGATGGTGCGCTTTTGAGGAAGGCAGGGATCTTGGGACACGGGATCAGTGGACAGGAGATGATTGTCTCCGGCGAAGGCGTGTAGTTTCAGCCGCTTATTCTCGTCGATCTTTGACCAGCGCTTATCCTTGGCCAGGCTGCTGAGCAGAGTGGCCGCCTTCGTGCTCATCCTGCAATCCAGAGCTCTGTCAGCTCTTTTTGTTGCGGATGAAGGCTGAAGGCCACGTCTTGTAGGCGAGCTCAAGTACGCTGGGCTCCCGAGCCATCCGGCTGGCCAGAATCGCCCGCACCCCGCCCTTCACCGTCCTCTCGTCTTCCAGTCCTGGCAATCCGTTCTCATTTCGTCCCTCCAACTGCATTTATCACAAAACTGGAACAAATAGCAATCGAAACAGCTTTTTAATCAGCCTAAGCAAGAAAACTGCTTCGGTTGCTAATTGATCCGTTTTTGTGATTGATGGACGACTTTTGGTTGTTTGGCTGTCAGGTCTCCTACCTTTTTTGCCTGGCTGCACCCACTGGCTCCATTCTGGCAGGCTGCCTGCTAGCAGGGCTTCGTCCAGGGGCCCCAGACCCAGCGCCTTGGCCCGCTCCGCCTCCCCATCCTCCTCCCGCCCATACGGCGCCGTCTACCAATCAACGAAGGCCTCCAAAAGGGATGGAAAAGGGGGTGCGGGTTGGAAACCAGAGTGCGGACAGCTTGCTTGGACTGGCAGCGCTCCAGAGCAGCCTGGAGTGGCGGTGTCAGTTCGCCGACCTTCGCGAGCCTCTGCTTGGCCGCCTCTATCTCCTTCCTCCCTATCCCCCAAATGCATCCTGCCCCAAGTCAACAGTCAGGATGTCCAAGGCCAACATGGCTTCCTGTTAGAGAAAGAGAGCCCGACGAACCGCATCCACCTCCATGCCTTTCGTGTACTCTTGTCTAGCAAAATGCCAGCCTTGATAGCGTTGAGAAGCAGATGCGGGAAAAGACTGAAAAGGACTGGTAGTGGCAGATGAAGCGGACAGTGCAGCCGGTGTTGTGCAGGCCACTTTTGTGCTTAGACGCATGGCCTGGGCCAGGAGCATCGAGCATCGAGCGAAGCATCGAGGAGGAAATGCATTATTGCTGCTCCATGTCCAAGAATCAGGAATGTACCGCCCCCCTATAGGGGGGGATAGAACCTGATTCGCTCCCCCCCTATAGGGGGGGGATAGAACCTGATTCGCTCCCCCCCTATGAGGGGAGATAGAACCAGGTTCGCTCCCCCCCTATGAGGGGGGATAGAACCAGGTTCGCTCCCCCCCTATGAGGGGGGATAGAACAAGGTTCATGGAAGTAAGTGGAATTGATTAGAGTGTAGAGACTTTTTCACACTCGTCTACTGTGGAGTGACATTCTGCAATGTGAAATACAGTTGCAACATGCAATGAAAATGTGTAGATGTCGTATAGGGAAGGATTCTGCGGAGAGGGGCAATTGTTGAATTCAACTGCTCCGCAACGTGGCTGAAATGTCTGCAGAAATAAGAACTACATCTATTTTGGAACTACTTTTCCATTTTGGCACAAAAAACTGATAGCTCAATTGTGAGTGGTTCTGCCAAGGGGTGGACTATAACCACGTTAAAATTCAGTTTCTTGTGGTCATTTTGGTATATAATTCGGTGGTATTTGATTTGACCGGATCGATAAAGAAAGACTGGTTGTTGGACTGGTGGAATGAGTCAAGAAGGAACTGTGTGTGGCGGGCGAATGAAGCTGGCCTCTCTGGCCATGCCGTACATGTCCAGAGAACAGGCAAAGTCATAGATGATGCACTGTACGAGTTGGAGCTCTTCCCTTGCTGTCCAGGCACATGAATATGCGCAGTACTGGTCGATCTCGTTGCAAATTGGAAGAGATATAGACAGTCTGAAGAAGTTGCTGTAAAATTTTGATGAAAATCTGATTTTTCTTGGAAATTATGCTTGGAAAATGATTAAAACTGCTTCGAATGGCCCACCACCACACCACTCTGCCAGAACACCCCAGAAAACCTGAACGATCCATTCTCAGAGATTTGATTGAGCTATATTTTGACTAAAAACATTTAAAATCTGGAACGTGAAGCCTCTGGGTAGAGGAGATCCATAAACAAAACTCGGAGTCGCACAGCACTTGGGTGGGATAGGGAAGGAAGTGAAGATTGACCGGAAGATGTGAGCTGGTCTCTCCCTGCCGAGGATGCTCTGGTAGCCATACATCTGCGGAATGTCACTTGACAGTAGTCGATTGTGAAATAATCTCTACACTGCAATCAACTCCACCCACTCTCCCACGAACCTGGTTCTATCCCCCCTCATAGGAGGGGAGCGAACCTGGTTCTATCCCCCCTCATAGGGGGGGGAGCGAACCTGGTTCTATCCCCCCTCATAGGGGGGGAGCGAATCAGGTTCTATCCCCCCCTATAGGAGGGCGGGACATGCCTCCCAAGAATCCAGTATGTTTCGTCCTTAAATCCATCCAGGCTTATAAGAGAGCTTTGCTGAGAAGCTCAAATGTCTCATTTTGGGCAACCATCTTTCGATACTCTCAGTAAAGCTCTCTCATAAACACCTAACGGTATGCAGCTAGCACTCTTTGCAGCTGCACGCACTAGTTTGTGGCGCAGCCTTGGTTATACTTTATCTTCTTGCTTGGGAAACTGAGTGAACACTTTGAAAGCCACAGAAGAGAGAGGCGAATTGCTGGTCAGAGAGCTAATGCTTTGAGTTAGTGCTTTGGAAAAGGCTCTAGTGGACGAAAGTTCAAAGTCCAAAGTTCAGCCATATTGGTTGCCAAACAAAAGACCTATTTTGGAACATTAATAATTTGGGCATTATGGTCATGTGGCTTTGATCAAATCATGAGCCGGTAAATGCTTCTTGACTGGCAAAAATAACGCATAAAGACAAACAAAATCCAGCCAATCTAAAAAAAGTAAAGCAGCAAAGCTAATCAATCTTCTGAATCTGAATCTGTTTCAGAAGATCTTCTTCGCGAGCTTTTAGCGATTGTCTTCTTTTTCGTAGAACCTAGAGCATCCATTCTGGAGCAGATGGCCAAGTGCTTTTAAAGTAGCCTAGCCTCGCTTTGAAGTCCGGGCGCCAGTTACACGATCGCTTCTTTCACTCCAGAGCCAGTTTCCCTTCGGCTCTTCTCCAAGCAGCTCATCCAGACTCGCCAGTTTCCTGTAGATCTGGTTGTTGGATATTTTGGGGCTGTTGAGAACACTGCGAACGAGGAGCTCAGTGTAGGCCGTTCTGCCAGCAGAAGTTCATCCAGCTTCTTCATTGGCTCGCGAAATAGACGGTCAGCTGGATATGCATAAGGTTGAAAATTTAAATTGTAACGGTAATGGGTAGACTTTTCAGCTGTTTGATGATTTCAGGCCGCCTTAGGAATTGACGAAAAGTAGAGGCTAATCGCTCGTCGCTCAGCAGAACTGCCTTTGTTCCAGCCATATTCGCAATGGTCAGAAAGGCGATAATTTTGAGAGCCTGCATGCAATTGTTCTGCTCTGAGGGAAAAGGAGATGTTGTGGAACTTCGAGCTGTCTCTTGCTGTAGTGCCGATCCGTTGGATGGAAAAGAAAGCCAGGGATGAGGTCGGTAGGCAGGTCCGGGCGGATGGCGAAAGGGTCCTGATGGCAGGTGACCAGGGCGTAGTTGAGGATGAAGAGGGCATCCTTGTTCCGCAGAGGGGCCTCTTCGGACGCCAGGCCGCGTAGGCAGGGTAAGCTGAGGATGAGATGGCGGCCCAGAGCTGAGTCTCCGCTGCGCCAGCGAATCAGCACCCGCGCCACGCGTGAAAACGCCATCCAATCCCCCTCAGGCGTTGTTTTCCAGAGGCACGTCTTCAGCCTCGACTCCAGCTCCTCATCTCGCAAGTCTGGCAGCACATAGTGCAAGTCCTATCATCATGTCGTTTTTATAGTGCGAATGACGATGAAAAATAACACCAATAGAAGTCTTGCTGCAGACAGTGTACGCATATGGTCATCTTTCTCGAGTGAGCGAAGCATGAAGGCTCTGACGGCTGGTTTGCTGGCCGGGTCTTTGGCCCATTCTCTCCGTAGCTGGTATTGGATGTGGGGAAAACTGGCCTTGAAGCTTCCGCCATCAATTCCGTTAAATAGTATGTCCAATGCTCCCAGCGAAACTGCATCAATCTCCAGCTGCGGCAAAACTTCCTGAAAAGGGGCTCTCAGATTATGCATTTTGATCTGATCAATAAAGCTACTCGGCAGCAGTTGCTGAAGGCCACAATGCCGACTTTCGGATCATGTGCAATGTCCAGGCACCGTTGAGGAACGTTATTGCCAAGGATTGTGGCTATGAGCAGGTCTTTCCAGAGCCAGATAAGCGTAAGCTTCTCGTTTTCTGTCAAATAGCCAACTAGCTGGACAATTGGGTTTTGGGAAAGATGTAAGAAATTACCGGAGAGCTGGTCATGCCTCTCAACAAGGCTGAGAAGAAGCGTTTGAAATGCAGTAGAGGCCAATGGATGAGCGTACAAACAGCGGATGACATGGAGGAGTTGTAGAGTACGGGCATCGGAAAGTGTCCCATCTTTTACTTCCCTTTCCACTGTCGCCTCAACAACAGCTTATTTAATTGAGCACACATAGAAACAAAATGTCAACCTCCAGGGACCTCCGAATTGCTGGTACTTTGGCAACGATTTGCCAGGCAAGCTCTTGGACGTCGATGGGGAGACGGCAGACTAGACAGCAAACGGCCTCCGCTCTTTTCTGAGCGCAAAGCACCTTTCAAGGACCAGTTTACGCCCAAATTCCTTGTCCAAATGGTGGAAAACTTTTGAAATTGGTGAGGAAAAAGTCGTTTAGTTCGTTTGCGGAGAGATGGTCAGTTCGGCGGAGGCGTTTGTGCCAGTGATGCTGGTTGGCGTAGGCCTCGTCAAAGCTGGGCAGGCGAAGACAGCCAAGCTCATGCACTGCCTCTGACATCCGTTGATATTTGATATGGCCTTCCTCAATTCTCGGCGGGTTGTAATTTATCAGCAATACCTCATGGGAAGTAGAGGGTAACCGGGAACTGGTAGTGATCCTCATAGATGTAGAGCCAAGGAAGCCCCTTCCTGGCCACCTTTGCCCTTTCGGAAGCCAGATGGCGTAGCTGGGGAAAAGCGAGCGAAGGGTGGGGACAGGACAGCGGCTGTGCAGCGCTGAGCGCGGAGCGGGCACAGGTCAACAGGCGCCCCAGCACCCGCTTCATCTTCGCCTGTCTCAAATCAGAGTCCATATGACCTGCCAGTTAGTGGATGGTAGGAAGGGCGTATGCCAATTGCGGTAGATCTGCAAGAGGTCTCCACGATCGTCATTGATCAGGTAGAAGGCGGGAAATGCTTGCGCAGATTGCACTGCAGACTTCTGGCAGTGTCTACCTATCACTTCAATCAAGTCAATACCAGCAACAATGGTGTTTGGATGTCTGGCCTTGCTGCCTGCGCCCAGGCTATTTCAGGAGCATCTCTTTCTGCTCTTCAGCCCACCAGGAGAGAGAGCAGCAAAACCAGAAGATCCAGCAACATGCCGAAACTAATTCTGAAAAAGGCGACAGTCAGTAGACTCAGCCGCCACAGTGCCCGTTGGCCTTACAGCTGATGCAGTGCTGTTTGATTCTTTGCACTCCTGGTGACTGTGAGAATTAGCTCTGCTCTGAATTATAAAAGAACTCCGCCCTTCTGGATGCCTTCGGGCCATTCTTGTCAAATGCACGAGATAGAAAATCATGTTGGAAAAGAGAATAATTGACAGGAACAATTAAAGGGGTTTATTGCAATTGTGCAATTGACTGGGGAATAAAAAGAAGTTTGAATTGTTTTTCTGAAAACAGCTCGTTCTGATTCCATGTTCCAAAGATTCCAAAGATGAACACAACTCAGTGAAACGCGAAAATTGGCCAAATTTCAACCTCCCATCACTTTTGGAGCTGTTGTGAGCCCATTTTTGCAGACTTTTCGCCCAAAATTTGTGGAGTTATATAAAACTGTATTAAAATTCAGAATCTGCAATAAAAAATGGTTTCAGAAAATTTATGTCCGGCAGATTCTAACTGTTCCCAAAATGCTGTAGACAGAGTGAGGGGTGGTGAGCAAAGCTGTTGATGGAACACAACCGGTAGGCCGTTCCAAGCTGGCGAATCTCGGGCAAGGCGAGGAGTTCGATAGCCCTTCCCGTCGCCCAGGACCACAAACCTCACTGCGTACTCCAACACCAGCTTCTCTATCAACTCCCTCGCCGCCTGCCCACCCTCCGGTATCCAGTCGAGCAGGTAGCAAACGTCCCTCCTCAGCAGCGCGTCTGAGCAATGCATCAGCATTCACCTTGAAGAGAGAAAGTCAATGAGGGCACTGTCGGGAGCAATGACGGCCAGTTTGAGCCCGTTGGCGAAGTCGGGGTCGATGGCCAGGATGGGCTTGGCCGTGTCTAGTCGGGGCTGGAGCAGAAGCTGGCGCAGGTTCTTGCCGAACTGCTCGCTGGCCACCGGCAGTGCCGCACTCATCTTCCACTCCCTGGCTCTCCTATCCCATTCCAACCCTCAAACTCTCTCACCAGATCCCGGCGGTTATCTGAGGCAGGAGGTGCTGGGTGTAGACAGCCGCGGACAGCATCTGCCTAGTCGAGGGTTCCACGTGGGAGAAGAAGGCTGGTTCCATGAGCTTACATATTTAATACATTTAAAGAAAAAAGGTTAGGTGGCAAAGCGAAAGATAAGGCCGGAGGATGACAAGTCAGTCTCTTAGTTTGACTTCTTTTCCTCTTTAGCTCAGCTCCTCAGCTCTTGAGTATCTGAAGAAATGTAATAACCCCCAAGTTAAGTGTGCAACTAGTAGTAGCCACCCAGTACAGCTTTTTGGTGGGAAAAGGCGGTACAGTGGTACATTTTCAGTACAGTGGTGCTCTGTGGTGGGAAAAGGACCCGGAAGGCGGACTTACCATCCACCAGAAAGCCTACACCTACTACTGATGCGGCTGCAACGCCTTCTCCTACGTCACATGCGCAAATTGAACGACCATCCATGAAGTCTGTGATAGTCCATGAAATCGATATTAGATGTCATAAATTAGCGTTAAAATATGAAACAGTCAGGCAAAGCAGGGTATTTTTGCGCGGCCGAAGGCCGCCTGCCGCGAAGGGTAGGGCAGTCAGAGCTCCGGAGGCCGGAGGGCATGGGTGCGGAGGCCCCGGAGCATAGCCTAGCATGCGAAGCATGCTAGGCGAAGCGTAGGGGCCGTAGCACCCGTGCCCGGAGGCCGGAGGAGCTCTGGCGCCCTGCCCGAAGCGGCGGGCGGCCAAGGCCAGCTTAAGCAGTTACCCCATTTTTGCGTCCGTCTTTCCGCATATATATATATTATATATGTCCCTGTCGCGCTCATACTCCGCGGTTTTTCAACGAAATTGGCTGATTTTTTGCATGAACGTCCGCCTGGGTGGTGGCTCGGGACCATTTTTTGCGCTTGGCATAATTTTGCGTTTTTCACCCAAAACCTGAATTTTTGATGTTTCAAAGTACCAAAAATCACAAATCGCTGGTTTTTTAGCGAAATTGGCTGAAATTTTCCATGAAGGTCCGCCTAGGTGGTGGCTTGGGACTATTATTGGGGTTTTGCAAAATTTTCGTGTTTTTTCCGACAACTTAGTATTTTGATGTTTCAAATTAGAAAAATTCATAACTCCCTAGTTTTTAAACGAAATCGGCTGATATTTTGCATGAAGGTCCTACTAGGTGGTGGCTTTAAACCATTTTTTGAAATTTGCGAAATGTTCGGGTATTTTTCTAAAACTTGGATTTTGATGTTTCAAATTTGAAAAAATCATAAATCCCGGGTTATCAACCAAATTTACTGAAATTTGCTCATGTAGATTGACAATATTGCTTGAAACAGAGGCCGCGCATCTTGGCGACAGCCGAGAATACCTTGTTGTCCTGCTACTCGTTTTTAATACGCTGCCTTTAGCGAATCTACTACACCAAAAGTGAGCAAGCACCACCTTTTCATAGCAGGCAAAAACAAAATCCATTAAAAGCCACAATTTTCGTAAAATGCTTTTGTTCTGCTTGTTGCTTTTAAGCAGATGCAATGCGGCATGTGAAGCGGTTGTATGCACCTACTGAACTACATTTGCCTAGATTACATCTGTCGTGTTCGTGATAACTCACTGTGCACGTTATTTCTGCTTTGGCCTTCTTTATTCATGCCCGCCACCTCGAAAAAGAGGAAAGTCTCTACGGTGAGACTCGTTTGATTTACATTGGAGATAAACGAATGCAGTGGAACGAGCCTTCCTGAAAACAACGCCCATGCCAAATTTGGTTCAAAGTGTCCGTGAAGTTGTGCGCCAGTGCATGTGGAATTGAATCGGGATGCTGTCAGGTCTCTGCTGCAGAGCTATGGGAGTGTGGGGTGAGATTGGGGTACTGGCGGGGCTTTACGCACAGTACACGCTGTAACAAAGTCTGCTGCTACAATCCCGCGCGCTTCAGTGCATCCAAGCCTGCGCACTTTGAAGCAGGGCAGTGAGTTTGACAAAAAGAACTGCTTCCATTAAATCTGCTTTTATCCCGCAATTTGTTTTGATCTACGCCTTTTTTGGGCTATTTACACGCTCAACCAGCTTATCCAGACAGGACTGCAGAGACTGTCCTCTGTTTGCAGGATGGAAAAGCAGGGCAGTGGAGGAGCTCTGGCGCTAGCAGTGCTGCGAGGACCGGTTTTGGCCAAGGTGCTGGCCGCGGCCGCAGAGCAAGGCTTGGAGCAGATGCAGACCGTCAGTCACTCACTCGGCCAACCTCTGCTTCCCTCCATCTTCCTACCCGCTCTCCCCGTCTTCGAAGCCCATCTTCAGAGTCTTCCGCCACACTTCACGCTTCCCTTCCGCTCCATCTTGTTCTCGCCTCCCCAACAGCTACTTCATCGCCGCAACCAGGCTCAGCAGCTGCTCCATCTCCAGATCTGTGCGCCAGATCTTCACCTGCCCAATCTCACCCGTCTCGATCTGATCATGGGTGGAGTTAGCAGGCATCTGGTGGAGATCCTAGAGCGCGGCCTCCTTCCCAGCCTTCGCAGCTTGAAGGTGGTTACGCTGAAGCCGAAGCTCTGGGACGCCCTGCCGGACACACTGGAGCGCTTCAGCTGCAGACAAGGCCAGCCCGGCACTCTCCCCAAACCCGCCCTCCGCAGATTCCGTCACCTCCAGGACTCCTCCATCACCCTGCACGCCCATCTACTGCCCCATCTGGACAGCCTCTGGCTGGTCATCCGCCGACCTTCCGACTGGGACAGTCTTGCTTCCTTTCCCAATCTCACCAGCCTCGACGTCCGACTGGCCAGCTACTCGACGACCAACTGGAGTCTCGACTCTCTGCCAGCCTCTCTTCGACGTCTCCGAATCTATGCCAGCGGAGACATTTCCCTTGGCGGCAGCCGGCGTCTGACTCAGCTCCGCTGCCTCCTCATCGAGGCCTACAGCCGCCCCTGTCTACGCCTGCCCTGTCTAGCGGAGCTGGCGCCCAAGCTTGAGCAGGCAAAACTGAGAACCTACAGCCTGCAGGACATCAGCCTGCCCGACAGCCTACAGCGACTCAACCTCCAGCAGCTACAGTGTACTGAGGCGGCGGAGAAGCTCCAGCAACTCCTCGCCTCCCTCCCACTCCTCAGCCACCTCCGCCTTCCCAGCCTGAAGCCGGAAGAGCTGGCCAGCCTCCTCCCCATCCTCCCGCCCACCCTTCGAAGCCTCCATGCTGCCCTCCAGGCCGACCCTGCACGCAAAGCCGCCTGTCTTGGCCGACTCCATCTGGCCTGGCCGCCAAGCCTCCACCTTCTCAAACTCTCCTACGACATCCAGATGGATCACAGCAGCTGGCTCAGGCAAGCACTGCCCAGACTCCCTCGTCCCTTCCGCCTCATCCTGCAGCCCAGCTCCCATCTGCCGCCACCGCCGCCAGCGGAGGAGCTCCTGGACAGTCTTTCATTGCGCCTCTCCTTGGAACTTCGCCTCACCCGCGCTCTTCTGCCCAAGTCCCCGTTCCTTCCGGTTGCGGCCTGCCTTTTGCCTAGTTCTCCCCAAAAAGGAATGCTATGCAAAGAACTGTTTGAGGGCTATAGTGATGCCTGGTCCTACGAGTTCTGCAGCGTCTCTCAAAGCAGCCGCCAATGCGTCAAAGACTCCTGAAAAGCCTACTTACAACGTTTTTCTTGTCATGCTTTATCGCCACTATCTTTTTCTTTTTTTGGGGGTGTCTTTTACGGATTGGTTTGATAAAAAGTGCAACGAGCAAAGTAATACCAAGGTCCTAAAAATATCAAGACTCATTCACAGCGGAAAAATGCCACATTGAACGCATAGAAGCAGAAAACTGCTACATGCTGTGCCCATGCCCTCCAGCCTCCGGAGCTCTGCCTCTGACTGCCCTGCCCTCCGGCAAAAAAAGTGGAGCTTTATGTCAGAAGCAGCAGCCTTGTGATTATTAAGATCTAGCAATAACCCTCAAAACGTACACCAGGCTCGAAAGGAGGCTGGCTCTTAGCTTAAGCTTTTGCACAATTTACTTCAGCATCAACAGACACCATAACAAAAAGCAGCGGTCTCACATTGGATCCTAGGCAGCCATCGTATCTACTCCTATGCGGCAAAGTACATGGACAAATCACTCATTGGCTGCGTGAACAAGAAAAAGGCCTCATTGAAGGAGGATGAAACTGGTGGGCTGATCAGCGGCCTTCTGCTGCCAGCGCTCCAGTCCGCTGGCATCGCTGTTGTAAAGGCGGCACTGCTGGCTCTGCTTCAGGAACACTGCGGCAAAGCAGTGGCTGCAAATGCTCACCTGTCTGTCTTTCCAGCTCAAACGGAGGCCATTCATCTGCAGTCCTTCTTGAAGCTTCTCTTTTGGGGGGAGTGTTTATTTGGACAGCAAATTCAAGGAGCTAAAACTCAAGACCTATTCAATTAGTTAGCTAGTTCAATTTATGGGCAACTTGTGATAAATTTCCATGAAACAATATTATGTAGGTCATGAATTGTAATTCTTAAAATTTCTGTTTGAATGAACACTCCTTCCACGGTGCCCCGCCCTCATGCCCTATTAATGCTAGCTGGCGAGGCCTAGGCTATCACTGCTGGCAAAGGAGGATCCCACAGATTTAGGAAGCAAGCTTCGGCGCATTTGCAAGCTTCGCAGGTGCCGTCATCCTGTACCCCGTTCAAAGTCCTTAATGGGCAGTCGTGATGATCGCGGGGAAAGAAATGGAGCTGGCCAACTGAAGAAGGGCACTGCTTTGATTGGCAGGCGGAATATCCACGTTGGGCACAATCACAGAGCGCACTTCACTTTGCATGGGACGTTGCCACTCTGAAATTTCACTAAGGCATTCAAAAAAAGGCATACAAGTTTTGCACGAATTAGTCATTTGAACTAAAGAGGGAAAACGTTTGTCAGTTGAAATTCGAAATTCGAATTCAAATTTGTCATTTGAACTAACGAGGAAAACTAACTGACGCCGAAAACGTTTTTGCACAGTCCGATCATCTTGATGGAGTAGGAATAGGTCCAGAGAGTTACAGCAGGCACGAGTGGGAGGCTTGAACTGGCATAGAGGCGGCACTTCCTATATAAGATTGCCTCTATTGGGCTAGCGCAAGCAGACCGTTAGTAGCGTTCGTTTCCAAAGTGAACGCTAGAGGTTCAAATTGATTCAATTTATTTGATTCTTTTTATTGATGCTCCTCGAAGGAAAGTCAAATTACTCTGATTATTCGCATTGGAAGGAACATTTTTCCTCCTGCTCAGGGAGTACTTCCATCAGAGAGGATCAGGCTCTAGCACATTTAGAACCTAATGATGTGCTTTACTATTTCTAAAGTTAAAGAAATATCTGTTACTATCAGCAAGCCTAATTTAATCTTTGTTGCAAATTTGATTGCTCCAAGTTCAAAGTCAAAGAAACATATCTGCGTCTTGTGGAACCTGGAACCTGCACCTAAGACAAACGCAGTTTGTCTTAACGCAAAGTTCACCGACTCTTTTCACTAAAACAAAATGCAGGTGGCTCAGCAGGTTCCAGAAGGAGAATTGGATATTCAGGGGAGAAAAGCGATTGAATTTAGTGTTAATAGGCAGGGGTGGGACAAGATGAAGAGTGTAAAGAAGCGTAAACTGTGGCGCCGTCGGGGCGACGATTGTGACGGCGACGCAGGCAGGGTGCATAGCGCAGGCTTTGACGCAGTCCTGCAGGTATTGGCCAGTCTCCAGCTCTGCCAGCATGGCGGCCTCAAGGAAGATATTCGGCCCATGGTCCACCAGGGTGCAGGGTGCCTCTGCCAACCTCTCTGCCCTTCCAGCCTCCCTAACGCCACTCCCAGCTCACCGCACTGGCGAATCTGTGTGCTGCTATTCCATGAGCCATCGCCGGGATCGGGGACCAGTGAGGCTGCCATCCTCGGAGGAGTACTTCCGCTCGCTCTTCAGAAGGACAGCAACAGCTTCAGTACAGCTACCAAAGGCAAGCTTTTAAGCTCTAACTGGCACTCGAAAAAATTAAGATGTGCTCTAAAGAGCCATTTGACGCCATTGCAGAAGGGGTTCCTTCGGCAGCCAGTACGACAGTTGGCCAGTTCGTCGGAAATGGCAGCCATGTTGCCTACGCCCCATGTAAGGAGGCCGACGGGGCCATCTTCCTCCCAGCCCTCGTGCAGATCGAAGCTTTGAAGACAGCCGGTTGGGATAGGCACACTCGACCCCTCATAGGTCTCTGCCTGCCCTGCAGGCTGCAGTGCTGATTATTCTGCTCTCATTGCACCTGGAAGCAGTCTGCTGTCAGCTTTTTCCACTGCGTCCTATATTTCTGCTGCGTCCAACGCTTTCCTTCCTCTCAGCACCTACCTATAAAGTTTTCTATGAAGTACCTCAGCACCTATGCACTCTTCTCTTTGCTACTGAAAGTTGCATTGACACTGGCCTATGGGATGAAGCTATTGGAGCAGCCATACTTACCCATTTGCACCTGGAGCCCAAGCCAATGGGTCAAAGCTAAGAGCTGCAGAAGCATGGCTGCAGAAGCCGGTTGAGCTAGCTGGTTGCGAAGAAGTAGAAAGCTGACAGATTGAAAGAGGGCTTTGGCATACTGCGCTGAATAGGAGGATGGAGGCTTTGAGGTTTGAGCAAATGGAAAATAATGGCGATGACAACAGCATCGCTTACGCTTCGGTGAACTCAGCTGCTTTCTGTCACCAATTATAAGGCAATTGAGAGTGACGAGTTGGGCGGAAACTAGAAAGCCCAGCTTTTCATTTTGATCCAGATGCATGCATTGAACGCTCAAATTTCAACCTTTTAATTTCTTCTTTTTCTATTTTTCTTCCGTAAGCAACTGGGAAAACAGCGCAGCAGTTAAGGTACTCTCTGAAGGTGAAAGAGGAAAATGAGGTGATCAAGATCACTGCTCTACATCAGACGATACTAGGATTAAAACTTTAGATTCCGTTTCATTTTTTTAAACTTATTCTACCCAAAGTAAAGAAGTTAGTACACTAGAAAGGCCTTCACCGAGAACCCGTTATCCTTTCTCGAAAATTCATACACTCAGAGTAGCAATGCCTTTTGCCTCTGTCTTCTTCTTTTTGACATTCTTCTCCATCTTCTTGCTCAGGCCCTTTGCCGCTTCCGACTCTTCAAAATACTTTCCATCAAGCCCACATTTCTGCCTAAAGCTAGCACAAACGCTGCTTCAGTTGCCGCTTGTGCCGGAAGTATACGGCGGCGCCTCCAAAGACGAAGAAGCCGAAGAGGCCATTGAGGATGGCCAGACAGTACCAGAGCTGCTTCACCTCCAGCCACAGCTCCGGGCCGTCAAACAGATGGGAGTCATCAGCAGGGAGCCCGCTCGTCAGCAGGGAGTTCATGCCACTGCCCATAAGGAATCCCTACTTGGACTTTTGTCCTATAGAAGGGCGGGCAAATATGAGGGGGGGCAGTGCCAAGAGGGAAAGCCAGGGCAGGAGCAGGTAATGGCTCTCCATGGCCAGACCAGCCAAAAGCATTCCCGATGGCAGCAGAGTGATGATGATGATGGTGTCTGAGTCTGAACATGTGGCGGTTGCCCAAGCCAAATGTGGAGTGGGAGAGTTTTTGACCGCGGAGCGGCCCGAAGGGCCGCTCTGCGGTCTATAGAGGTTACTAAACTTTTGTCCTCCTATATATGTATATATATATATATATATATATATATATATATATATATATATATATATATATATATATATATGTATATCTGGAAATGCGGACCACGGGCGAATTCTCACCGGATTTGGACAAACTTTTTTTTACCGCAGAGCGGCCCTTCGGGCCGCTCCGCGGTCTATAGAGGTTACTAAACTTTTGTCCTGATACGTATATATATATATATATATATGTATCTGGAAATGCTGTCCACGGGCGAATTCTCAACGGATTGGGACAAACTTTTTTTTTCCTGAAAGGTAATGCTATTTTAGGAAGATCTGGAGGGTAGACCCGGAATTTGAGCATTTGAAACATTACTTTTTTGGGTAGAAAGGTTGAAAATGGGGTATGCTGTAAAATGCTCAATTCTCAACGGATTTTGACAAACTTTTTTTTCCCTGAAAGGTAATACTATTTTAGGAAGATCTGACGGGGTGGAACTGATCCCGGAGCATTTGAAACATTACTTTTTTGGGTAGAACTTTTGGAAAATGGGGTATGTTGAGAAATGGCGGATTCTCAACGGATTTGGACAAACTTTTTTTTTGCTGAAAGGTAATAACATTTTAGGAAGATCTGGAGGGGTGGAACTGATCCGGAGCATTTGAAACATTTCTTTTTTGGGTAGAAATTTTGAATAATGGGGTATGTTGAGTTATGGCTTATTCTCATCGGATTTGTACAAACTTTTTTTTGCTTAAAGGTAATAACATTTTAAGAAGATCTGGAGGGGTGGAACTGGTCCCGGAGCATAAGAAACATAACTTTTTTGGGTAGAAATTTTAAAAAAATGGGGTATGTTGAGAAATGGCGAATTCTCAATGGATTTGGACAAACTTTTTTTTGCTTAAAGGTAATTAAATTTTAAGAATATCTAAAGGGGTGGAACTGGTCCCGAAGCATTTAAAACATTACTTTTCTGGGTAGAAAGTTGGAAAATTGCAATATGCGGTTTTTGCACTGTAGTACCTGAAGTCTTGAGAATTGCACAGAAGAGTTGATTTTTTTGTTCACTAGTCTTATGTGTCGATTCTAAGTCTTTGCTTATGTTTGAAATTGGTTGAGAAACCACAGACTTGATTTTTGAGTTACAAAGTATCATATAAAGGATGTGCTCCGCGGTCACCTATTGCGCTTTGCGCCATATACTTGTTTTTCCTGAAAGGTAATGCTATTTTAAGAAGATCTGGAGGGGTGAGATCCGGAATTTGAGCATTTGAAACATTACTTTTTTTGGGTAGAAAGGTTGAAAAATGGGTCTGTTGTAAAAGGCTCAATTCTTCAACGGATTTTGACAGTCTTTTTTTTCCCTGAAAGGTAATAATATTTTAGGAAGATCTAGAGGGGTGGAACTGGTCCCGTAGCATTTGAAACATACTATTTTTTGGGTAGAACGTTTGAAAAATGGGGTATGTTGAGAAATAGCGAGAGTCTCAACGGATTTGGACAAACTTTTTTTTTTGCTGGAAGGTAATAACATTTAAAGGAAGATCTGGAGGGGTGGAAGTGGTCCCGGAGCATTTGAAACATTACTTTTTTGGGTAGAAAGTTTGAAAAATGGGGTATGTTGAGAAATAGCGAATTCTCAACGGATTTGGACAAACTTTTTTTTTACTGAAAGGTAATAACATTTTAGGAAGATCTCGAGGGGTGTAACTGGTCACAAAGCATTTAAACATTACTTTTCTGGGTATAAAGTTGGAAAATTGCAATATGCGGTTTTTGCACTGTAGTACCTGAAACCTTGAGAATTGCACAGAAGACTTGATTTTTTTGTTCACTTGTCTTATATGTCGATTCTTAATCTGTGCTTACTTTTGAAATTGGTTGAGAAAACACAGACTTGATTTTTGAGTTAAAAGGATCATATAAAGGATGCGCTCCGCGGTCACCTATTGCGCTTTGCGCCATATACTTGTTTTTGGATAAAATGGCCGTGCAACCTTGAAGAGTGGAGGTGGTGGGAAATTGTAGGCAAGGTAATTTTAGGAGGAAGAATAGGGGACTTTAGCTAGCAGCTTGGGGCAACCATAGCTGGAGCAAAAAAGCACCTGCCTTACCGCTTGCCTGTGGGAAAAGATGTTTGAAGCAGGCAGCGGTATTGATGGTTGAAATGAATGCCAGGATCCACGCTCCAGTCTCAAAACCAGTGCGGAGAAATAGTATGATAGCTACAATGAAATCTCAACTTTCTGAAAACGCTTGGGCTCGGGCTCAGGCTTTATCCAGGCTTAGCAAGGGCTAGTATAGCGACATTGAGTCATTTCCCAATCAGCCATGTGGGAAGGTTTTCGGGCAGCTCATGGAGAGACATACAGGCTAAAAGAGTAAAAAGGAAAATCCCAACCGTGACGTAGCAATAGCCGAAGATCGTAAACGGGGCATCAGTGGGTTGCCAGTAGTTGGCGGCCATCTTGTTCCAAGGGCAGGGCGAGAGGAAAGGCTAGCGTCAGGCAAGCTTCCGTCAACTCTGGCTGACAAAACGGCGGCTGAAGTAGGGCGCATGGGGGCATGCAAAAGTGGTCTGCGTTCGCAGTCCCAGTTGGTTTATCGCGCTGTCATCTTTGGCCATCCCATGCACTGCTCCTTCTTTCTGTCACCCACGTGAAAACCCACCACAAGCTACTGGGGAACATTCAGAGACATGCATTTGATCGGCTGAGTATAAGCCGAGGGCATAGTCTAGACGGCTGGTCTTCTATCGCACTGTCCAATCCTCAGTTCTCCAGCCCCACGCTTTGTTCCGTTTTTCACTTTTTCTCCAGCTATTGACAACACAACTGAGCGCAAATGAAACATAAAAAATTTGGAAATAAAGGATTGGTTGCCTTTCCCTTCAACGCCTTCACTGATTAATTATGCTTTCACTGCTAATTTCTCACGGCCAGTGTTTTCCTGCCAAACATTGCCACTGAAATAAGCCATAAGCAACTATTTGTTTAAGTTGTGCTGAAGTAAGCTTGAAGCTTATAAGCTTGCCACGTTTCACAGCTCATAAACGGAACAAGACTTGCCCGATCCAAAAAGCGCAGCTTTTTCTTCAATTCTATTCACAACCATTTCCCAAAACGCTCTCTCAATAGCTGCCAGTATCAGCTGTTGTTGGCATAATTTATCTCTTCCACTCTGGTCTGAACCAGCTCAAAGCTAGACGAAGGTTGGAAATTCGACTGCAGCTATGCTCGCCCTGCTTATCTTCGCCCTATTTCTCTGTCCTTTGGCTGCTGGTCAGCCATTCCTCTTCTTCTGTATTCACCGATGATAATTGATGATAAGAAAAATATGAGAATAGGTAAGAAGATAAAAAAGAAGAATAAATTTATCAGACGACCCGGGCTTCAATGTGAACATGGACAGTTGTTCCTGGTGCAGCACCTACCATCGCAACAAATACCAGTGCAGCGCCTACCCCTGGACTGTGACCATGAAGAACTGCTTGGAGGGCTATCGCTGCGTGAACGGATGGACAACCCGTTGTCCCGAGGACAACCGCAATTGATCCTTCTTTGTTTCTTTTTTCGAATTATTAATGTTTCGTGAAACATTTGCCGGCAACAAAACAAGATGCTTAATTTCTTAACTGGCGGTCTTTATTTAGGAAGAACATTTAGCAAAATCTCATTTGCATAACGTAAGATAGGGGAAAAAACTACTTAGGCTTCCCATGGCGTGGGACAAAAAAAGGCAAAACATTTCACATCTGCGCAATCACCCTCTCTTCTCCTACAGCATTATCTGCAGATAGCATTGTGAAAAATATACAGCTCTTGTGCTAGACAAGGCCTGAAAAAATGCCAAATGAAAAGCCCACCGTGAAAAAGGCCAAGCTGTCGATTCCGGACTGCTATGCGAGCAACAGCTTTGTGAACAACTTCCGTCTCATCGTGGAGGAGCAAACGCTCTGGGTTTGCAAGGTTGGCCTTTGCAGCACCTGTATGCAGGAACAGAATGAAGGCTCATTTGCAGGAGAAGCTGGCAGGAGCCAGCCCAGTCTTGGCTCGTCTGGTGTGCGACGTCTCGATGAGGCCCGGCGAGGCTGTGCCACACTTCCCGAGAAAAAGTTCGCCCTAGCTTACATCTGTGCAATTGATTCCAGCTGGGTGTGCTTAGGCTGTCGGAGGTGCTGGCCTTCCTGGTGTGGCTGGATCGGGGGGAGTTGCTGGAGGGGCGTCGCTACTCGAAGCCTGGGGAGATTCTGCGGATGGGGGACGAGGACTTGCTGAACTTGGCGGAGCTGGGGCGGGAGTGGCAGGTGCAGAGCCTCCTGGACGACATCCACCACTACCGCTCGCTCGAATTTCACTCCCAATATTCCGGTTTTCTGGTCGGCTGTCCTTGCAAAAATCAAAGCACTTCACAATTGTTTTTGAGAAGCGCCAGACAAGGAGAAGACGCTGATCCTCTATGAGCTGACGCAGATGAGCGACTGCCTGCCGGAGTTGGTGGACAAGGATCGCTGGGTCCTGCTGCGGTTGATCATGAGGTTCGACATCGGACTGGCGGAGCTGGAGGAGAGGACGCCGGCCGGTGCCCTGGAATCCGTCTTTGCCAACTTCACGGAACCAATCGCCGCCCACAGCAAGTCCGTATCGCGGACGCCACTTCGACCAGGAGGTTCGCAAACCTGGCCTATAGATGTTATAATATGGGCAACTGCTAGCCATTGAGGAGAGCTTAGCCCCAAAGTCGGCTATTTTCGACTTTTGTCCTAGCCTGAGGCACCCAGGCACCTTTGCCACTTCCTAAATTTAAGCCATTGCCTTTGGCAGGCAAGGCGCATCTGCTGCAATGCCTGCGCTTGGCCAGTGTGTCGAGCCTGAGTGAAGAGGTGGAGCAGGGCCTCTTCCAACGTGCCCTGGACTGCGGCATCACCAAGACGGAGTTGGGCCCTGTCGGAACGTGGCCTTACTAAAATCTATGCAACCTTCGCTTCAGTTGGCGTTGGCGGCAGATAGCCATTTTCAGTATTTTCACAAAACGACTGCCAGTGTTGATGATTATACACCGGTGCATGCCTTTATCCACAATTGAAATGATCAAAAGCATGGGGCCTTGTCTCGCATTTGATTGTTCTCGATGCTGTGGCCACATTTAAGCTTTGCCTGTTGATACAAGAATTGACTTGCTTCGTTGAAAAAACGTTGTACGGAGGAACGGAGCGAAGTTTTGCAACCTTTTACAGCAAACAATTCTGTGTATTTTTTACAATTTTCTTAAAGATGGCTAATCAAAGACGTGGAATTTAAAAATTTGAATCGTATTTTCTCAATTCAGCCTAGCATTCCGAAGGCAACAGCAAAAGATAGGAAGGAGAGCTTGTATATTTTTATTTTTGTTCATGTAAAGTTGAAAAAACAACTGGTACAGTCGCCAGGCCAAAAGTAGAAACTTTTTTTTCCAGAAAATCGATTGCCTTAAGTAAAAGTCAAAAATTTCTCAAAAATATTTTCGTTTGCCAATTAGTTTGCATTGTATTTTTTATTTTCGAATATTTTTTTTGCTATATTTTTTTACAAATATTTTTTTATTTACTGTTTATTATGTATAGAATAAAATTTTAATTAAATATATAACCAACAATTTAACATTTGTATTTGTACA
>JASANA010003562.1:0-17542 GCA_030248095.1 Ptycholaimellus sp. GST1_10 | reverse complement strand
CTTGACTTTCAGCAATCAAAATACTGCTTGTTCTTTAAAAAGGATTGGTATGAATAACATTGGCATTTGTTAAAATATCTATCTATTTTATGGACAGTTCTTATAAATGTGGGCCAGAAACCTCTCTCGACCCAAGTGTCCTCGACCCAAATTCCCTCGACCCAAGTGTGCTCGACCCAAGTGTCCTAGACCCAAGTGTTCCGACCGAAGTGTGCTCGACCCAAGTGTCCAGGCATCACAAATTCCAAAAATTCCAAAAAAAATTCTCTAAATATCTTTTCGACCCAGGTGTACGTTTTCGGGGTTATTGCTAGATCTTAAAATTGATAAGGATTTTGTGCTTCATAGAAACGTCCAATGGTTCTGATTCTTTTTGCATTGGAAAAAAGACTTATTGAATTGACCAAAACTCGCGAGAAATCATCAAAAATTGGCAGAATTCGTGAGAAAATCCCTCAAAACCTCATTTGTCCGAACTCCTCCTCCTTCTCCTTCTTCTTCTCCGCATCTATTCAATGGACGATAGTAGGTATTCATTTCTTCCCCCACTCACCCCCCCGGGTCCTTGGGCCTCATGTATTGCTTTTTATTCATAAGTCTTCAGTTAAACAACGATGCATATGGACCAGTGGTAAGGTGGTTTAAGCGATTAAACGACTGGTTGAAACTGGAGGTTCGAAATCTTCTAGGCAATCATTTTTATTTTGGTAATTTTAAGTTGAGAAAACAACTGGTACCATCGGCAGGTCAAAATTAGAGCTCTTTTCTCCCAAAAATCGATTGCCCTAAGTATAAATCCTCAAAATTTCACAAAAATATGTTAGTTTGACAATAAATTTGAATTACTTTTTTGCGCGGCCGAGGGCCCCCTGCCGCGGAGGGCAGGGGCAGTCACAGCTCCCTAGGCCGGAGGGCATGGCTGCGGAGGCCCCGGAGCACAGCCTAGCTTGCGAAGCATGCTAGGCGACGCGTAGGGGCCGTAGAACCTGGGCCCGGAGGCCGGCGGAGCTCTGGCGCCCTGCCCAACGCGGCGGGCGGCCAAGGCCAGCTTCAGCAGTTACCCCAATTTTGCGTTCATTTGTCCGCACACATATATATACGAGCAAAAAAGGACGGCGGCCGCGCTTCGCGCGGCATCCTTTCTCATTTCTTTAATTTTTCCTATTCTTTCCACCCTTATCATTTATTTATTTTTTATTGCTATACATTATCGCGACACATAACAAAGATTACTTAAAAATATTGTTCAAAACCATCAAGTATTTACCTTTAATCCATAAGAGTACACATCAATAATCAATGAGCTTCTGGTTCGCTGCCCAGCAATGCATACGAACGCTTTCAAAGCAATCAGTGCTGCTTTACTCTAACTACTGCAGCCATCTCTTATGAATCAACGCCCTTGCAACATCAGCACCCTGAGTAGACACAAATCGCGAAAATTGACTTCACTCAATGCGATTTTGAAGAAAAAAAATTTTGAAAAGTTGAAAAAGAAATGAAAGGTCCGAAACATAATTATTTTGCCTTGAATTGAAAAAAAAAGTCCCACAAAAAAAGTCAAAAATTGGAAACAACTTAGCAAGCAAGTTTCAAAGTGAAAAAAATGACCAAAATTTAATAACGTTTTCAATCACATTTTTTTTCAATGGAAAAATGGAGTGTACTTCCCTACACACGTCAAAAAAGAACTCACGTAGATCTATCCAAAAAGCTATCATGTGCCATGATTTGATTAGAAACCATACGGCGCCAAGGCTGATCCCGAAGATAAAATCTACCGCATATAATATATATATGTGTGGTTCCGGGGCCCGTACTCCGCGGTTTTTCAACGAAATTGGCTAATTTTTTGCATGAAGGTCCGCCTAGGTGGTATCTCCAGGCCATTTTTTGCGCTTGACGTAATTTTGCGTTTTTCGCCCAAAACCCAAAATTTTGATGTTTCAAAGTACCAAAAATCATAAATCGCTGGGTTTTCAATGAAATCAGCTGATTTTTGGCAGGTACATCCGTCAAAGTAATATCTTGAAGCTGGCAAAAAGAAATTTCGGAATATTTTTTATTTATTGATTTATAGTCAAAAACCCAAAATATTTATGTTTCAAAAATTTGAACATGCATAAGTCCATGGTTTTTCGATGAAACTAGCTGATTTTTGGTATGTACATCCGTGAAAATAATATCTTGAAGCTGGCAAAAGGAATTTTGGAAATTTTTAGTATTTCTCGATTTATTGTCAAAAACCCAAAATCTTGATGTTTCAAAAATTGGAACATGCATAATTCATAGTTTTTCATTGAAATCTGATGAATTTTGGCATTTTCATCTAGATGGTGTCTTGGGGTGAGGCCGCGCATCTTGGCAACCGCCGAGAATACCTTGTTGATTTTTGAATCTTTTCTTTTCGTTATATTTTTAAATAAGTTTGTTTTTTATTAATTATTTATTTTTTTATCCAATAATATCTTAATATATTTTCGATTCTTTTTTTTATGTTTGTTATATTTTTTAATGAGTTTATTTTTATTTATTTATATATTATAAAATAGTGTAAAATTGTATTTATACATTTTATACTATATTAAAAGTGGAAGAAATAACTGGTACCATCGGCAAGCCAAATGTGGGTCTCTTTTCTCCAAATTTTGTAATTGCCTCGGGCCAAAAGTCGAGGAAATAGAACTACTACTAGTGGAATCTGCTGGGTCATCTGCATTTTGTTTTTTTTGGGCGCGCATGGAAAGAGACTGAACTGCGCACCAAAAACAAAATGCAACTGTCCAAGCAGCAGATTCCACTAGTAGTAGATGTATTTCCTTGACTTTTTGCTCGAGGCAATTACAAAATTTGGAGAAAAGAGACCCACATTTGGCTTGCCGATGGTACCAGTTATATTTCTTTGACTTTTAGCCCCGGCCAATTTCAAGTTTTGGAGAAAAGACACCCACATTTCGCTTGCCGCATGGCAAAAAATGTTAAATTTCTCCATTTTCTCAAATGTAAACTGGCTTATCATCCTTGGAATTCCGATTTTTCATCATACTGTAATTTCTGATGTAAATTACTTTGGGCATAATATTTCGGCGGCAGGCATTATTTAGGCATACATCAACATAGAAGGGTCATATGACCACGTTGTGGCCAAATATGAGCCTTCATGGATAGGTAGCAAATCAGTTGAAACCATACAAGTAAAAAAGGCGAAGACAGTGTCCCCCTGGTACCAGATATTTATCCAAAATAGTATCAGGCTGAGTTTAGCTGAAGTGTAAAACATGTTTCAGCTTCTGCTACACAATTTTTAGATCATCATTTTCGCAACCACCTGAAAGCCTTGTGTCCTCAAGACTTTTGCTGATTGCAAAACATATGTTATCAATCCATAACTTTTCGGGTTATGCATACAGATCGGAAACCTTCTTGAAAACAGTTACTTGGTCATATTTGCATGGAAACCTGAAACGGCTAGGTCAGTGTCTCATTTTTCTCGTCTCAGATTGTTTTACCATGAAGGATGATGCCAGTATCTTGAACACTATACCAAAGCTGTCATCATCGTCCATGGTTTACGCACATCTAGCTAAGCTAACCATGTGTTTTTAGCTGCCCATTATTCGACCTTTGTTTCAAAACAATCGTGTCGTGTAGTTTTTGCTCACAGTACTTTAAGTTTTTGTGTCATTTTTCTAAAATTTTGAATAAAAAATGTCCACGTCTAAGGTTTTTTTTATGCAAAGTACCTAGATTAAGTTGAGCCAATTTTTTTACAAAATTCGCTACGCTGTTGGTCTATCAATTCTCACACAATATGAAGCAAGAAAGAGGGAAGAAAGTTAGCAGCAAACCGGATTAGCCAACTAGGCCTTCATATACCAGGAATAGCTTTTTACAGACAAAGACGTCTCTAGACGGATCAATTTGATCCGCCGAGGAAATTGGAAATGTCCAATTAATGCTCTCTCTGTCCTTCGCATATTCACTGCATGACAGCAGGCGAAAAAGCGGAACTTTTGCGTCAGTCTTTCAGCCTCCCCCATCTTCCCTTCGCTTTTAATTCACTTACACGCACATCCACAGCAAGAAGGGTTTTGAGGCGTGCGAGAGTGGGAAGACGCCATGGCCGCCAATGAAAGCAGAGGCGATCACCGACTTGATGCCCTTATGATCGCCTACCTTAGCACCGAATGCTTCCTTAGGTACACTCCTACCCATCTATCTATCATACTTACGATAGTTTTGAGCTTCCTACATTTCTATACGTCGCTAGATATCCCTCCACCTATCTCTTGCAAGTGAAAGAAAAATTTGCAGTTCTCTGATCATCCTGGGCAACGCAGCAACGCTGTTCCTTTTCGCCCTGCTGCCGGCTCTGCGGACAGTGACGAATACTTACATTGCCTCGCTGGCCCTCTGCGACTTCCTCACTGGCTCCATCGGCATCCCCATCCACGTCTGGTCCGCCGTCACCCTCCAGCCCAGCAGTTTCTACCCCTGCATCGCCGTCAACGCCGCCATCCTCGTCCTCTGCACCACCTCCACCTTTCATCGTTGGCCCCTTTCTCATCCACACCTCCCTGGCCCTCTGCGACTTCCTCACCGGCTCCATCGGCATCCCCATCCACGTCTGGTCCGCCGTCACCCTCCAGCCCAGCAGTTTCTACCCCTGCATCGCCGTCAACGCCGCCATCCTCGTCCTCTGCACCACCTCCACCTTTCATCGTTGGCCCCTTTCTCATCCACACCTCCCTGGCCCTCTGCGACTTCCTCACCGGCTCCATCGGCATCCCCATCCACGTCTGGTCCGCCGTCACCCTCCAGCCCAGCAGTTTCTACCCCTGCATCGCCGTCAACGCCGCCATCCTCGTCCTCTGCACCACCTCCACCTTTCATCGTTGGCCCATTTCTCATCCACACACCGCCCAGAGCTGAGGAGGAGATGCATTGTGAGTGGTGGGCATGGCACTGGACAAGCACATCCGCATAACTCTGGGCGTTCGCTGGCTGGCCAGGGGCCAGGGCACTACGGCCATTCTCGGAACTGCCTGGGCCACTGGCGCTCTCATCGGCACCTTGCCGCTGTTCGGATGGCACGGCCCTCGACATAGGTCCTCCTATAAAAGTCTTAGCCATCAAATTTTGCACTCACGCTCTTTGTCCAGTTTCATGGGTCAGTGTCGCTTCATGGATGTGATGGACCTGTCCTACCTGGTCTACGCCATCTACTTTGCCACCATCATCCCGCCCACTTTTTTCATCCTCTACTGCTACGTCGGGATCTACCGGAAAATCAGGCGCCAGAATGCTTCACTGGCTGCCTTTTTGCGAGCCAACGAGGTTTTCTTTGCCCCTCCTAAACATCTCTTAGTTCGAAAACCTTTTCCTTTTTTAGGTGCATCGACGTCAGCACCAGAAGAAGGCGGTGATCGAGAGCTTGATGCTGATCGTGGTGGCGTTCTTCGTCTGCTGGTACCCCCTGTACACGCTGAACGCCCTCGCCTACTTCCGCCCCGACCTCCGCATCCACCGCGGCTGGTTCTTCGCCACCGTCTGCCTCAGCCACTCATCCGCCGCCCTCAATCCATTCATCTACGCCTACGGCCTCCCCGGTTACCCCTTCCTACTATCCACTCTTACCCTCCAACCACACCCCCTCTCATCCACCAGGCTTCCAACAAGCCTTCCGCAACCTCTTCAAGTGGCGCAAACTGAGCCTGCGCCGGAACACCCTCCAGCGCGGCAGCACCTTCACGGCCACCAACTATCGCCCGCTTCGCTCCCGCTCCTGTCCTGACGCTGCCCAGCAGGCGCTTCTCCTTCGCAAGCGTTCAACCTCCTTGCTTCCCTCAGCCGCCCCCTAAGCTGCTCACCTTCCCGCTTGACTGCAGGCATGCAGCGCACTCGCAGCGAGCCAGGCAACGTCCTCATACGCGGCGGGAGTGTGATGCGAGTGCGGAGTTCTGCTGGCCTCCTCCGACACCTCAGCTTCCTCATCGCCAAAACCACGCTCACGCCCACCAAGAACCCCCTCCCAAGTCCCCAGGCCCGTCGGCTATTCAAGGTCCTCTTCTGCTGAGGCCTCATTGCTGGTGCCTAGAGTTGGGGAGGTGCAGATGGAGACGACGCTGGCGCTGATGGAGGCGCGGGAGGCAGAGGCGGATTGCGTCATGCCCCCGACTCAGCAGCCCACCGCTTTTCAGCTCAGCCAACGTCGGCGCAGCTGTCAGAGCGGCTTCTACTCCTCCTATTCCATTCGTTCCCTCCTCCCCACCCCCACGTTACTCTTTCACCTCTAACTGCCAATTTTAGGCACTGCTTCTCCGCAGCCTTCCCACCTGACGGTTGACGAGGGCCTGGAGACGCCGGCGCACTGCGCCCCGGTGCGGAAGCAGAGCAGCACCAGCTGTCGTGTTCGCTTCCAGGACGAGGAGCCCACTCTCAACATTCCCTTCAACATCCTACACGAGCCTCACTTTGAACTCACGGAAACCCCGATACCCTCCAGCCAAGGATCCCGCCAAGACCTCAACGCCGACTCCGGTCTTCAGCCACCGAGCATCCTCTCAACGCGGCAAAGCCTCCCTCTTCCACCCTCACCCAGCTATCGGTGAGCATGGAGGACAATTTCCTTCCTCCACTGCTTCTCATTTGACGAGAACGCAGTTGTAATCCTGGCTTTGAGCAAAGAAAGGATTGCAGCCCACGACACTCGTCAGACTCACTTGGCTCTCCTCGCCTGGCGAGGCTTCACCAGAGGACCAACTCCTTACGAAGACTTTAGATCTCGCTTCCTTCTTTCAGCTGTGCCCAGCTTCTCTTTCACAGTCATCCCTGTCTACTCGCTGCCCTTTAGGAACCTTTCTTGCTCATTTCACCAGCTGCGTTGATCTCATTTCTCTGCTTGTTTTACCGTTGCATGTTGCTCACTTATCTTCTAGTCCTTTTTCTTGTTTGATACAATCTTAGGCAGAGTTATTGTGAAACAAAACTGTTCGTCTTTGTTCTCAAAAAGTGTCCAGAAAGTTCAAAAATGTACGAAAATGACCAGAAAAAGAACAAAAAGCTTCCACCCATTATTCAACGATAGGTACATTGTTTTGAGTTAAAGTAGGGCTAGCTGTATTGGTTAGGATTTCATAAAACCAAACACTAAACATAATCATCAATATTCACAGTCATTACATGATACACTTCGGAGTGATTACATCTAAAACGTTATCGAGCAATGTACGATTGAATGAGTTGCTTGTAAGCCGCTTACTTGGTTGCTGTACTAATTGAATGGATTGTTTGCAAAGCCGCTTACTCGTTCGTTCTCATGATTTGGTTACTGCTTGGACGCGTGATATTGACATTGAGCTTAATCTTTTCATTCTCGAAAACCTGGACTGGACACGAGAAAAGGCAAGCAAAATGTATGCTCAGCGTCACAGATGCAAGTTTAAGCTAATCTATGGAACTGCTAAAAGTGTGGACAATCATTGTGCCACTCTATGATCCATTGAAAAATAAGCTCTAAAGCAAGGCTCTTGCGACGAGTGGGAGGAAGAGGAGGAGCAGAGGGAGTTGAGCAGTGCTGGCTTTGTTGCAAAAGTCTCGGTCCCAGCAGTAGCAGGCGACGCCAGGCACGGAGCCCGCGGCCAGCGTCTGGACACAGCGCGCTGCCATGGAACTGCTGAAGCGCTCCACGCAGCCGTAGTTGTACGCCTCCACTCCGCCTACCCCATCCACCTCCTACCCCTCCTATCATGAGGACAGGCCAGGCAGGCAACCGTGCATGCCGCCGATCTTGAAGCAGGCCGAACCGTAGCAGCTGTCGCACTCCGCCTCCGTCGTGTCCTCGCCCTGGCAGCCCAGCGAGAAGAAGGAGCGGTAGCACTTCACCAGGCCTCAAAACTCCGCAGGGGCTGAATGAGTGGAGGCCCGAGAGGTTGAGAGAAACCGCTGCGTACGATGGGGAGCTCTCTGAGAGGGTCGTCTGGGGGGAGGGGGTCGGACTCCGGCTCTGCAGCTGCCAGAAGGTTGGCCAAGCATCCGGTGAGCAGAGGCCCTGGCAGGAGCAGCAGCCACAAGCCGCCCCATTCCCTCCACATCACGCACTCTTCTCCTATTTCACATTCTTTCAATGCCTTCAATGATTTCCAACTATGCAAAACCTATGCTTCAGTCTAAACTAGCAGCTGCTAGGATTAACTGGTAGATATAAAATCAAGCTGGAAACAACGCTATTTGTATGGACATCCATATTTACCGATTCTTCCAATTCAAACTACGCGCCTAAACGGGCTGATAAACCCTTTGGATAATTCGGTTGAGCATTATATTTTTGAAACACTCTTCAATTTCTGTTAACTTTGCAAAGAACTCCGTCTTTCAGCATAAACTATTGCAACAAGATTAATTCAACACATGCTCATCATAGCATGGCAATGTACGATGTGGAACTAAGTTCAACAAAGGTGCCAGGCGAGTGCTGTGGATGTAGATGGATGAGGAGAGGCGAAAGGCTGGGGGTTAAGAAGTGTGGAGGAGTTAGGTAGGGGGTGTGGTGGTGGATGGGGTGCTGGTAGCTGGGGAGTTGGAAGAGGATGGGTGGGGATCAATGTCGAGAGAGTGAATGGGGGCGGGGGTGTGGAACAAATGAGGATGTGAAGAGGAGGAGTTGGAAGGGGGAGGAGAAGGCGGGGAGCTAAAGCGCCGTCGGCCGAGGTCATCGATCAAGCCGCCACAAGCCTCCATCCACCCCCAGCCTCCACCCAAACAGCGCCTCCCCACCGTCTAATCCAATGACGGATGGCCTCCCCAGCACCACAAACGGATTCATGCCCCCTCCCCCCACCGCCAACCCCGCTACGCCTCAAAAACTACCTTCACTTACATTTTTCTTTCTAGCAGCATGTCAACAATTCTATTCTAGGTGCAAAAATAATAGCTCGTATAGTTTATCGTGAAAATAGTAGAATTCACTAAAAAATCGGCAAAAGACGAGCGTAAATTAAAACCAAATTCAAGCACACAAATGCGTGCGAGGACCGATTTTAAATTTGTAAAATAATAGATTTTGGCAAAAGCTATATGGAAGCGGTGAAAGAGGGAAGCGGAGAGGTGCTGCTCGTTCCATTTAGCCTCACGCCAGGCCTACTTAGTGCATCAAAGCCGTACACCTCCTTGGAGCACCCCATTTCTCTTCCTCCTCCTTCCCCTCTACTCTGCTCCCTCATTTACCATGTGCGACCCAGCCTATGCATTTGCGCCTCTTCGCTTAGCTTCTCGCTTTTCCTGCACAGCTGAGGAATTCGCCCCACCTTCCTATCTACGCTAGCCTTCTTTCCTATGCCGATTGCTCTAACGACGGGCGAACTAGGCAGTAATGGCCAGTAATGAATACCAGATGCTCAATAAATAATTAATCGCCACATAACGCCTCATTGTAGTTGTACTCAGACTTAGTTATCCAGAGAAGAAGTTTATCAAGCCGGACAGAAATAGAAATGTTCCAGCCAACTGAAGCTGTTTTTACTCAGAAGAGACGAGTGATGTCAAAATAAAGGAAAGAACAGACTGGAATGCATAAAGCTTGATGAAGGAGTAAGGGGGAGATGTGGGCGTTGGGAGCTAGTAGTCCTTGAATATGGAGCCGAGGTCAAGCCAGGCGATGGGCGTACCCACGAACTGCACCGGCGACGCACACGTCGTCTCCACCAGATTTTCTAACCGCACCTCACAACAAACCATTCTCTACTTCACTTCTTTGGCCACACATATTTTGATCGAGTCATGCTAGATTCTATTATTCTGCTAAGCTAGCTAAAAAGGAGGGTTTTAAGTTTTTAATAAAAATTCTCAAAAGTAAAAACAGGTGTGACCTTGGAGCCGCGATAAATGGCTTCCCGATAGCCTTTCTGTATCCAGTAGATGAGCTCCACCAGGTTCTCGTCACAGGCCCACGGGTTGTCTGCGTCAGCGCCCATTTTTGGCTCACAATCAACCTGCTAGATTAGAAGCGACTGGAAATGTCTAGCGTCTGCAGGCTGATGGCAGCGAATGGATGCGGCGAGAGGACATTCAACTGACTTCCTCGCAAGTGCAGCTCCTGCATCTGAATTATGCAGAACAGAAAAAAAGAGAAAGAAATAGACCTTCAGCTGTTTCAAATTGATCAGATCGTCGCTATGGAAGGTCTGCAGTGGGGAACTGCCAAGGTCCAGCACTTCCAGGCTCAGCAAACCCTGTTTGATGGGAGAAAATATGTGCAACATCATCAAATTGCAGCTTTGTTAAAGAGAAATAAATTAGAAAACCTCAAGTGCCCCACGAGGCAGGCTGAAGAGTCCTGATCCGGATAGGTTGAGGTGCGTAAGCTGGGAGAGTCCATTGAAAGACCCCGGCGTCAACTCCACCAGTTTGCTGTTGCTGTGCAAGTCCAACTTTCGCAGATTCTCCAGCCCCAGGAAAACGTCGTCCTCAAATCACCGACACTAAGCTGACGTGCTCCAAACCTTTTGATACAAAAGTTAACGCCGAGAAAGTCGAATTCGTTGAAGGCCAGTCCGAGCTCCTCCAGGCTGTCCAACCCCGCGAAGGTGTCCGGGTTCAGCTCACTGATGTAGTTGGCGTCCAGGTATAACTTCCTCGCAACACCTCATCCTCATCTCTTTCACCCCCACCTCCATCCAATCCAGCAACTGAAGCTTCTTGAGCGGTGCAAAAGCCCCCTCGGCCATGCTGTGGATGAGATTGACGCGGAGGTCCAGCTCCACCAGGTTGCTCAGGCCCACGAAGGAGCCGATGTCCAAGACCTACGCTGCCTCAGGCTCTTCATTGGTCCTAGGAGAAGGGAGCGGGGAGACCTCGATATGGTTGCGGGGGAGCATGAGCTCGCGAAGATTGGTGAGATTGGAAAAAGCCCCGGGTAGCAGGTCCTTAACCCGCCCAAAAGGCATCCAAACAGTCTCCAACGTTGGCACTTGGTTCAGGGCCAATGTCACCAGGCTGCCCAGTCGATTACCCGGCCCTACATCTTCCTTCGCTCCTTCTCTGAGTGTAGCGAGAAGGCAGTAGTTACCCAGGACGAGTGTCTTGAGACTGGGCAGGTCGATGAATGCCTCCGCGTCGATCTGTGAGAGGCCGTTGTAGGTGAGGTCGATGGAGTCCAGACGGTCGCAGCCTTGAAAGACGCGCGCCGGCAGCGACTCCAGTTGACACTCCCTCAGCTGCAGCTCCTCCAGCGCCTTCAGTTGCCTGCAATCCTTCCTCTTATGCCCAAAAGTTTAGGCAGAGGAGGTTGAGGGTCAACCGGAAGGCGACAGGGACGTGGTCCAGCTGGCACTTGGAGATGTTGAGCTTCTGCAGCGTGAACTCGGCGCCGGAGAAGGCCTCGGGGTTGAAGAGGAGTCGATTGAGGCAGCGGTCGATGGTCAGTTCTCTGGGAGCCAGGCCTAAAGAGAGAGAGAGAGAGAGTGGTGGATGGAGAAGTATGAGAAGTGGGAAAGGGTTGACCGAGGACATCAAAGAAGTTGACGGGGATGCCGTCGGCGTCCACGGCCAGGGAGGAGGCGTGAATGCGGGAGAGGCGAGCGTCGGCTCTTGCCAGGGCTTCGATGGCTTTGGCCAGGTCTACCGCGTCCGTGCCCCACAAACAGCTGATTGAGTACACGCCTTCACCTTCCAGACTATGCCTTAAAATACACCCACTGCTTTAGTCTTTGCTATTGAAACAACGTCGGGACTGATACCATTATTTTAGGAATGATTATCTGAGAAGTGGTTAAGTGTCAAAGAGGGGCTGAGGAAAAATTAAGCCTTCGCTTTCTGAATATTTTTATCAAATTAAATTTCAGAAATAAAATTAAAATAAAATTGATAATTTTCGTGGATTTTTGCTGCTCAAAATTTAAGTAACAGGAAAAGATTTCGAAGTTTTTAAATCACTCTTTTTTGGAGAATTGAGCTTATGCTGCTCTTACTTTCTCAAACGTCCATAAGTTGTTTATTGTCTCAAAAAGAGGCCAAAGATTTACATAAAATTGTTGAGCCTCTATTTAGCTCTCTTAAAATCTTTTAGCGTATATAAGAATGTTGAGAACATAAAATGCTTTGTAACATTTCCTTTCTGAAATAAAAAGTGAAAGTGAATTAAATTAAAGTGATTGAAATCATATATTGCTAGAAAAAATTTTGTTTGAAATATAAGAATTAAAATTATATATCATTTATTGAAATTATTTCACTAACTATATTGCATCAAATACTATAAACATACCAAAAACATAGGAATATTCTAAATATGACATTAATTCAAATATACATACAGAAGTTTGTGCAGGAACAAATTTGAGGAAAATGAGTAAATTGTGATATTCAAACCTAGCTCAAACAAACATTAAATGTTTAAAAATAGACAGATGACATGTAATTGTAAAGAGCAGAAAGAAGGAAAAAATGAAGCAGCAGCCGCACTCGGATTTGTCGGGTTGGCAGAAACAGGTGGAGGCCTGCTCATCCAGGTGGTCCAGGTCGAGTGTGGGGACGTTTTTGAGGCAGTCGGGCTCCGTCTGGCAGTAGGCCACGGGGAGGAGGAGAAGGGCAAAGAGCAGGAGGCGACCAGCCCTTTCACCGCCCATCCTTTCTCCGTACACCTGGCGCATCTCTCGATCGCTTCTCTCTCTCTCTCTCTCTCTCTCTCTCTCTCTGCGCCGAGAATCCCTCCTCCTCTTCCCCATCGCCCGCGGCCTGTTTTTCCCCGGCGACCTTAGTCCAGGGACACTCCGCAAACACGTTCTCTCACCCGCAATCCCTCACTATCACTTCCCCTCCCTCCCTCCACCCACCATCCTCTTACAAGGCCCCCCCATCCGCTCTTTCACCTTCCCTCCATACAACTCTACTGCCTTCCGCCTCTACCATCTTCCTCTTCCGCCTTTGTTGCTTTGTCTTACTTTTCGCACTATTTGTTAAGTAAAGTAAATAATACTGCGGTGATGCTTGCGACAGAGTTGAAAAAGGACATTTAACGAAATTTTTGTGACAACACTCAGAAATATTGTATCAGATCTGAATTGAACTGGTGAGCAATGGCAGCGAGGTCAGCGCCAATGCCATGCAAAAACTCAGGATTTGAATTTCTCGAGTCCTAAAACCCACCACTAAAAGCGGCAAAGATTTGACTGTAATTCATTCGTTAGTGCCAGCGGTTCACAAAGATATGCGGCAGTTGGGTATTGGACGGATTTTAGCTGTGGATTGAAGCCAAATTTGCTGGATACCCATAATATGCCATAATGAACCTTTGTTTTTACTCATATTACATTTTTTACCATATCTCCAGAGCAGGAAAGATCTTTTTCTAAAATTCCTACGGGAGGGCGATCGCAAATATCCCCTCTGTCATGCTGTGTTATATCATGTTGGAAACTTGTTAAATTGAATTTTCCACCTATATTCGAGCATTGACTATTGAGTATGTCTAAATCTTTTCACTGAAAATTCCGAAATTGGGGACTAAATAAGGCAGAGTTTATCAGCAGCACTGCCAGCTCCGCTATCTTTACACTCGCAGCAGTCAGATGAGCAAACTCTGACTCCCAAACCTCCACTACCACTACGCCTCCCTTTGCTCTGGCTTGGAGTGACTGAACTGGATAACTGAGCAATAATGCAGCTCTGGCAGCTGAGTACTCTTGGCCTCCTCTGGCTCTGTCTGTGCGGAGGCGGGGCGGATGGCTTCATTGCGGGCCACTTTCCCGGCGGCAGCTGGCTGATGCCCGGCTGCCGGCACGCGGAACAGCTGCTGGCCGACACGCGGAGCCACGAGAAGCTCGTGGCGCAGCTCTTCTGCGCGGCCGCCCGGGAGTTGCTGGAGGAGGATGGCGGCGTGGGCCTCAGCGGCGCCGCGGACGAGGCCCGCGCTGGTCTGGCGGGCTGGCTGGGCGGTCGGCAGAATCTGGCCAAGGGGGCGCACAAGGCCTTCGCGGCGGCCGCGGAGGCCGCCCGGGACGTGGACTACGATTCGGACACCGACGACGACCCTTTGTATCACTTTGACGACGAGGAGTTGGCCAGCAGCAACCACTTGCTCCTCCAACGGCGCCAGGAGCTCCTGGCCACCCTGAACGGGGAGGAGCCCGACTATGCCCTGGCCCGGAAGCAGCTGGGCAGCATCCTGCACACCCTCCAGGACTTCTACGCCCACTCCAACTGGGTCCACGGCGGCGGCGGCGGCGTCCTCCAGGCCATCGGCCTCCAGCACTTCCCCTACAGCACCTCCTCAGGGCCCACCTGCAGCGCCAGCTGCAGCCGCAGCTTCAGCCGCGAGGAGAGCGAGCAGCTGGACAGCGTCTTTGGCACTTCCGACTCCGCCTGCTTCGTCTTCAATCGAATCGAGCCAACGTCTACAAGTGCGATGCCGCGACGGAGCTGCTGCCTGGCGACGGCGGAATAACTAGCGGCTACTACTTCAACCAATACCGCCATGACAAGCCGAGCGGGAAGTGCAGCCACGGCGGCGCCCTGGACAACATGGCCCGCCAGGCCCCCGAGGGCGGCATCAGCAAGGACGCCGCCAGCTTCCTCTTCGCCCCTCTCAGCGCTCTGCACGCGGATGCTGCGGAGGCTGCCTACCAGGCCTCCCGCTACTACCTGGCCCAGCTAAGGAGCAGTCTGGCGGCCGGCGATGAGGAGCGGGAGGAGCGCTACCCGCGCCTCCTCGGCCTCCGCCCCATCCGCACCCTCGCCATCGCCATGGACACCACGGCCAGCATGAGCGACTCCATCGCCGCAGCCAAGCAACTCGCTGCTCGCCTTGTAAGCGAGGCGCCAGAGGACACTCTCTACGTCCTCATGCCCTTCAATGACCCTGGCTACGGCCCCTACCAGGCCACCTTCGACCCCGCCGTCATGCTGGACTGGATCAGCGCCCTTTTCGCCCACGGCGGCGGAGATCCGAAGGAGATGTGCTATCCTGCCCTGCTCAGCCTACTCCAGCGCCTGCGTCCGGAGGCGGACGTTTACGTCTTTACGGACGCTCCCACCAAGCAGCCCCAGCTCCAGGCCTCCATTCTCTCCATTGCCGTCCAGAAAAACATCGCCATCAGCACCATCCGCCAAGGAGGCGCCGCCGTCACCGCCACCGCCACCGCCAACGACCCCACCGAACCGGCTCCAGCGCGGAGGACATCTATGATTCAATGCAACTGCTCGACCTCTTCCCCAGCAACTTCTCCGTCCAGCTTCTGCGGCAGGACGCGGCCCCGGCCAGCGGGAACTGGAGCTTCCCAGTGGACTCCCAGCTGCTCCGTCTGGACGTCCTCCTCCGCTCCCCCTCCAGCGGCGACGTGAGCGGCCTGGTTGCCAGCCTCATCCGCCCCTCCGGCCTCCTGGCCAACGCCAGCGACGCCATCGCTGCCGGCAATCGCCTCCTCACCATCCTCCGCCCGGAGCCTGGCCTCTGGCAGCTGCGCCTTCAGGCTCCGCACGCTGCCGACGCCAGCAGCATCGCGCTCCTCGTCAAGGGCGAGAGCAGTCGCTATCTCGGCTTCGACTGGACCCGCCCCGCTCTCAACGGGCGCTTCCCCGGCCTGCGCAGTCTGCAGGGCAACCCCATCGCCGGCAGCCAGCTCGTCCTCCGCCTCCAATGCTTCACCTGCACCCAGCCCGTCGTGGAGGCCGTGGACCTGCTGGACTGCGCCAGTCGCGCCAACCTCTCCAGCGCCGCCTGTCTGCCGGCCGCGGACGCCATCGCCTCCCAGTGCTTCGCCCGCCTCCGCATCCCCGCCCAGTCCTTCTGCCTCCAGTTCCGCGGCAGGGATCCTGAGGCCTTCCAGGAGACGGCCACCGCCCAGGTCTTCCCCTCGCGCATCGGCCTCCGTCTGGCCGCCGACAAGGCCAGCGTGGCCCTCCTCCCCGGCGCCGCCTTCAACCTCACCTTCACGGCCGTCAACCTCGACGCCGCAGCCCCCGTCTCCCTCCACCTCCTCGTCAGCGACAGCCTCGCCTTCCTCCACGGCAGCATCCAGCCCGCCGCCGACATCACCATCCGCCCCAACGCCTCCGCCACCGTCTTCACCACCATCCGCGTGCCGCCCGACGCCCGCCCCGGCCAGGTGGACCTGGTCCAGGTCACCGCAACCCGCACGGACATGGGCGACCTCAACTTCTGCTCCGCCACCGTCACCGTTCTCGACCCCAACCCAGACCTTGTCCCGCCCACCTGCAAGGCTCACTCCCTCCCATTCCTCCTTTATTCTAGCCTCCCTCACCTCAAGCCCCCAACTTTTCCAGTTGCTCTCCCAACCCCTTGATCCACTGCAAACTGAGACATCGGGGCTTCAATTGAGCAAAGCTTGGCCTGCAGATTGAAAAGGAAACGATGAGCCAGTGCCCAGCGGCGTCCAGTGACGGACGGGCGCCGGCGGTGGACTGCGCGAGCCACAATTGGACTGCCGTCTTCACCTTCTCGGACAACGTGAACGGCAGCGGCGTCGCCTTCCTCCGCCTCAGCGGCCGCGACGCCAACGCCAGCAGCGTCCTCTGGAGCCCCGGCCAGACCTCCAACTTCAGTACCAATGCCACGCTTTTCCACGTATTCTTCCATATCTTTATTCCTGAAATTGTGAATCTCCGATTCAGTGTTTTATTCTCTCTTAGCTGGGCTCATTTTAATGCTAGCAATTAAAATAATATGGACGTCAATGTGATGAAATTTTATTTGATTCATGTTCTCAAAAAATGCCCCAAGATGAAGTTGATGATGAGCTGCTTCACCTTTTTTAAGTTTTTGACAGTGTACCCTAGGGCTCAAAAATAGTCAAAAAAGTTTTTCAAAATTTTAAAAGTTTTTAGTTCAATAGTTTTTTTACAACAGTTTTATTCAATAGTCAAAATGTTGGTTGGGGGGTTTGAATGGTGCGGGTGCAGGAGAGAGCGGAGGGTAGCTGCTGTGTCCTCGCCGCCAGCCTGACGGTGGTGGACGGGACGGGCTTCCTGGTGACCTGCGAGGTGGGCGTGCCCTCCGCCGACGGCAGCCGCTCCCTCGCTTGGCTCTGGTGGCTGCTGGCCGTCGGCGGCCTCCTCTTTCTCTGCCTCGCTGCTGGCGCCGTCGCTTTTCTCTACCGCCGCCGGGGCTGAGTGGAGTGAAGCCTGCGTCGCCGCTCATATGCCTCTTGCCTCTTATGCATCTTGCCCGTCCTTGCTCTTCCAGAAAGTTTATTAGCAGCTCTTTCCATTATCTCAGGGCAAAGATTTCTGAGCGACTGCAAAGCTGTTCTTTAATGTTTCCACCTTGTTGCAATTGCCTTTTTACGCCACTATTTTCATTCAGCAATGTCATTCGTCTTGTCTCTTAACGGTGATAAAACAAAGAAAAAAGAAATAGGGGCTTTGCTTGACCAAACCCAATTTTATAATTTTTAGAGATTTTTAAACTTCTAAATGATCGGTATCGATATGAGCTTCTTTTAAGCCAATCAATAAGTTTTAATAATACTGCAATGCTACAACAAAAGAAAACTATGAACGTTCAATCATCATCGCCGTTCAATTATAT
>JASANA010003561.1:0-17886 GCA_030248095.1 Ptycholaimellus sp. GST1_10 | reverse complement strand
TAAGGTGTTGCTGCGGCGATTAAACGGACTTCACGAAACGCTATAAAAGATCAAAATTCAAGTAATCTCACTAAAAGTTAAGGGTGTCAATGAAAAAAAAGGCAGGGCAGTCAGAACTCTGGAGGCCGTAGGGCATGGGCGCGAAGGTTACGAATTTGTAGATTAATCAACAGGTGACCTAGCGAGAATTTACAGCGAACTAGATAGATGAGTCAGGCTCAGGCTTAGTACAAATCGTAAAATCTGTCCTACATATATCAAATGACCCTAAGTAAAACAGTTCTAGTGCAAGACGTGAAACATCGGCCAACAGAGCGTCACGAGCGATGATGCAAAGGACGGCGGCTGTGCGCTCTTGATCGTCGGGGGAGAAGGCTTGCAGAATGTGCGCCAGATGCAGCAGCGTCTCCGCCTCCTTGCACCCTTCCTTCTTTTTCAGCGCCTCCGCCGCATAAGTGCCCTGAACAATTCACTTTGCCCACTCACCATTCTGAGGTTTCAGTTTTTTTTCAAATATACTGGGCATGAAATGTTCAATTAATTTGAAGTTGGCTTGGCGTACTTGATTTAATCCAGGTGCTCATTATTTGTAACAACCATTTTTGACCGCGGAGCGGCCCGAAGGGCCGCGCCGCGGGCGGTAGAGGTTACTGTATTTTTTTGCGGATATATGCGTATATATATATATATATATATATATATATATATATATATATATATATATATATATATATATATATATATATATATATATATATATATATATATATATATATATATATATATATATATATATATATATATATATATATATATATATATATAAATATATATATATATATATATATATGTATCTGGAAATGCTGGGAACGGGCGAATTCTCAACGGATTGGGACAAACTTTTTTTTCCCTGAAAGGTAATGCTATTTTAGGAAGATCTGGAGGGGTAGACCCGGAATTTGAGCATTTGAAACATTACTTTTTTGGGTAGAAAGGTTGAAAAATGGGGTATGTTGAGAAATGGCGAATTCTCAACGGATTGGGACAAACCTTTTTTTTGCTAAAAGGTAATAATATTTTAAGAAGATCTGGAGGGGTGGAACAAGTCTCGGAGCATTTGAAACATTACTTTTTTGGGTAGAAATGTTGAAAAATGGGGTGTTGAGAAATGGCGAATTCTCAACGGATTGGGACAAACTTTGTTTTGCTGAAAGGTAATAACATTTTAAGAAGATATGGAGTGGTGGAACAAGTCCCGGAGCATTTGAAACATTACTTTTTTGGGTAGAAATGTTGAAAAATGGGGTTTGTTGAGAAATGGCGAATTCTCAACGGATTGGGACAAACTTTTTTTGCTGAAAGGTAATAAAATTTGAAGAAGATCTGGAGGGCTGGAACAAGTCCCGGAGCATTTGAAACATTATTTTGAGTAGAAAGGTTGAAAAATGGGGTTTGTTGAGAAATGGCGAATTCTCAACGGATTGGGACAAACTTTGTTTTGCTGAAAGGTAATAACATTTTAAGAAGATCTGGAGTGGTGGAACAAGTCCCGGAGCATTTGAAACATTACTTTTTTGGGTAGAAAGGTTGAAAAATGGGGTTTGTTGACAAATGGCGAATTCTCAACGGATTGGGACAAACTTTTTTTGCTGAAAGGTAATAAAATTTGAAGAAGATCTGGAGGGCTGGAACAAGTCCCGGAGCATTTGAAACATTATTTTGAGTAGAAAGGTTGAAAAATGGGGTATGTTAAGAAATGGTGAATTTTCAATGGTTTGTGACAAACTTTTTTTTGCTTGAAAGGTAATAAAATTCTGCAACGTTCTGGATTTGGTCCCCAACCTTTTAAAACATCCCTTATTTGGGTAAAACTCGTAAAAGTTAAGACTTGTGAGGTGTTTAGCTCCGCGGTCACCTATTGCGCTCTGCGCCATATACTTGTTTCTAAGGCAGTGTCGTGATAAGCATATATGTCGGGTGCTATTTGTGAATTTAAAAAAAAGCAGCCAGCTAATTTCTGGGCAAAAATACCACCCAGCTGTTACGCTGAAATGGATTTGGACTGAAGGAAACTGTAGCTTGTCCACAGCCATGGCGGGATGTATAGGAAGCTGTGGCTGGCCGATGTTTTCCAGCTCACCAGGCTCAGCTTCAGCTCACCCCCAGGACCAGGCAGAGTTTGACCAGCTCTATCTACATTTTTTCACAATTTCTACTTATCTTGAAACTTCTAGTTTCAAATATTCCACATCCCTGGCCTATTCCAGGAGTTTCACATCCGGGAGTGGGCCTCGTCTAATGGCACGCTTTTTATGCTATCTCAGCGGATTGGAGGATGAAGGGATCGCGGACGTCTCCCTCGTTAGGACGGGGACAGTGATGAGGGTCTTCGGAGCTGATCCTTGTTGAACTTGTCGGAGAAACGTGCCGTGATCTGAAATTATGCAACTATATGCAATTAATTTTTTTTGCTCTGCTCGCTTGAAGACAGACCCGAAGAATGAGTTTTGAATTCTGATGCGCAGTCCAATCGCAGCGCCCATTAAGCTGGCAAATCTTGCAGCTTTCTTGGTTGCTTCAGCTTCAGTTTCAGCTTTTAGTTGTGCTCAAGTTCTCGAAAAATGTTGACTCTGTCTAAATTAAAAAAAGTGGTGGCGGAATGAACCGGGTAAGATTCAAATAGCAACAATTTTCAGGGGTAACACAACTCTTTTGATGAATCCAAACTTCAACCAGGATACTCCAGCTCGCCTGTCCAGCCTCACTCCCATTTCCCTTCTTGCCACTTGGAACCTGCTGGACCTGCCGCCTATCCATGAGTTCCCGCTCTCACTCGGCCACCCCCTCTACTCACCAGCTCAGTTCCGGTCATTCATTGGTGATGTGTAGAGTGATTTTTTCGTCTTTGAAATATTTGTTATTGTTATCCTAACCTATGTCTTATTACCAGCCTTTGGCTGCCGCCTTTATGGTGTTGCAATCGATAAATTGGGCTGGCGCGAGGGAGCAAAGCGAACCGTCAGCGCCCAGCCCCTCTTTTCGACCTGGGTGTACGTTTTGAGGGTTATTGCTAGATCTTTATTTTGATAAGGCTCTAGCTCGTCACAGGGAGCTTCAATCTTTCTAATTCTTTTTGCATTGGAAAGAGCATCATCAAATTGACCAAAACTCGCGAGAAATTGCTAAAAAGTTGCAGAATTGTAGTAAAATTTGTAAAAAACCATTTGTCCGAACTCCTCCTTCTCCTTCTTCTTCTTCTTCTCCACATCTATTCAATGGACGATAGTAGGTATTCATTTCTTCCCCCACTCATCCCCCCGGGTCCTTGGACCTCATGTATTGACTTTTATTCATAAGTCTTCAGTTAAACAACAACGCATATGCACCAGTGGCGTAGTGGTCTAAGTGAATGAACGGCTGGTTGAATCCGGGAGGTTCGAATCCTTCTTAGGCAATTATTTTATTTTGGAAATTTTAAGTTGAGAAAACAACTGGTACCATCGGCAGGTCAAAATTAGATCTCTTTTTTCCCAAAATCGATTGCCCTAAGTATAAATCATGAAAATTTCATAAAAATATGTTAGTTTGCCAATAAATTTTTATTGTATTTTTGATTTTCGAATCTTTTCTCTTTGTTATATTTTTTAAATAATTTTGTTTTTTATTTATTTTTTTTTATCCAATAATATCTTAATATATTATCGATTCTTTTATGTTTGTTATATTTTTAATGAGTTTATTTTTTTTTCATATGTTATAAAATAATAAAAATTTGTATTTATACATTTTACACTATATTAAAAGTGGAAGAAATAACTGGTACCATCGGCAAGCCAAATGTGGGTCTCTTTTCTCCAAATTTTGTAATTGCCTCGAGCAAAAAGTCAAGGAAATTTATCTACTACTTGTGGAATCTGCTGCGTCATCTGCATTTTGTTTTTGGGCGCGCATGGAAAGAGACACTGAACTGCGCGCCAAAAACAAAATGCAACTGTCCAAGCAGCAGATTCCACAAGTAGTAGATAAATTTCCTTGACTTTTTGCTCGAGGCAATTACAAAATTTGGAGAAAAGAGACCCACATTTGGCTTGCCGATGGTACCAGTTTAATAAATAATAATAATAATAAAACTATTGTACTGAAATCGCCGACCACAAATTTTGCTTTTCGTCTGCATTCCATGCAAACACTAAACGCAGAAGACTTGGGCAAAGTCTCAGTGGAAGATCTATATCCTCTCATATCACTATCCTACACTCACAAGGCATATCCTGCCATTTCTGCCAAGTTCAGCTCAGCTGATGTTTCGCGGTAAAACAAGCTTGTGTTGAAAATGACACTTTAACCGATTATTGTACGGTGGGATTGACTTGATAACTCACGAAAATATGTGCAACCTATTCACTTTTCCGTAATTCGATGTAGATGTTGGATCCATTTTTTCAGTTCATCATTCCCAGACAAGCGCGGCTTGATCCAACTGCTCAACAGTACAGGGCAGCCAAAGCCACATCTCTGCAGACCGGGTATTTTCACAAATATGTTTCAAAATCTATGTGCAACATCATCCAGTCTACAAGGCCTAGAAAAGGGGCAGGCAACACGCGTCATCCAGAACGCCTGCATTGTACAATCTCATGCTGCATGAATTGCGTTCAGCTCTACTTTTGCGTTCAGCTCAACGTTCAGCTCAAGGTCGGCAGGAGCGAAGACAAGGGAGAGTCCGCATTTGTAAATCGCCATAGGCAGCCAGAGCCGCAAAAGCCAGCCTACATACTTATACTCCTGGCACAACCAGTCCTCTTATTAGCGATAGGAAGGTACAGACCTTATCTATTAACCTCATGAAACATCAGCCATATGATCCAGAATAGGAAAGAGCTGTTGAGGCGAGAGCTTGGAAAAGGCGGGCTTGGAAAGGGTGGCCAAATCTAGTGATCAAGGGGCTAGATTTGGCCAGATAGAAGCTTGCGATAGGTCTGCTTCTGGGTGGGGTGCTCCGTGAGTCGCCTAAAAGGAGACAATGCAGATGAAAAAGGACAGGAATATTGAGAAGAGCTAAAATTGAATAGAAAAGTCTTAATAAACTACACATTTTCATTTATTAACCAGTTGAATAGCTGATAAAATTGATAAGGTTGGTTTTTTTACTTCTAGTTGTGTGCAAAATTAATAAAATCAAAAGCCAGTTTTTCATCGAATCACTTTTTCTAATGGCTCAAACTGTACAGCGCATACTTCGCATTGAGCTGGGACTTCAAAGCCCCCACTGGCTTTGTCTTCTTTCTTTTTATCCAACACAATATGGGGAGACAAACAGATACACTACAAGGTGTACTGAATGAGGAAAATAGAGGAGAAGAAGGCAGGTTGAGGTAGGGTCATTTAGCCTGGTCAAAGTGAATCAGAATCAGGTGGTGGAGGGAGCACTGTTGAGGGCAGCCTGGACCGCCTGCAGAAAAGCCTTCCGCCCACTCCCAGCTTCCGCCGCCGACAGACGCCTCCACCACGTGGCAGCCCGCTCGGGCCAGCATGCACCCCCAGCCCCCCGCCCAGACCCGCCAGTGGCAAAGTGATGCCTGCCTCGGAGATTAGTGTTGAGGAAAGGGAAGAAAATGGGATGCCCGTGCCAGTTGTGCTGCTCCAAGTGCTCCATGGAGGGAGCGGAGTCAGTAGGTGTGAGAGTTAAGCACATGCAGTAACATTTTCTGATCAGGGCAAGGTCGGCTATGATCCGGCGGCGTTTGAGACTTTCGATGCCTAGAAAGGCCAGTTGGCCAGAGTAGCCTGAACTGGGAAGTTTTAGCCGACATTGCCTGAAAATGTATCTTGTGAAACTTTTTTGGACTCGTTCAATTCTTTTGCAATCTTTCACTGTGGTTGGGGCCCAGAAAGGTGAGGCATATTCCAGGTGAGGCCTTGCATAGACAGTGAAGGCCTTGCAGAGGATTTGAGGGGATGATGTGTGGAGACATTTTTTTAGTAGATGTACAACAAAATTAGCTTTGTTTATCATGGCTGTTATGTGGCTGGCGTAGTTCATGCTAGGGCAAAGGAGGACACCCAGGTCTCTGACTCCACCTGTTGGCGCTGAGGGAATGACAGTTCCGCTCACCTCAAACTCGGGGCATGCACCAGCGCCAATTCGGTAGCGCGTGCATTTGGAGGGGGCCAGTTTTAGTTGCCAGTCCTCAGCCCATGCAGACAGGACATCTAGAGCACTTGAAAGGGCCATGGAAGAGCTGGAGGCAAGACGAATATCATCAGCATAGGCCCAGACACCCAGCCCGTCGATGTTTTCTAGTTGTCTGATTAGTGACAGCATGTAAAGGTTGAACAATATTGGAGAGGAGGAGCTGCCTTGTGTCCTGATTGTCGTTTCTCCAGTGCTTCTTTCGCTGATTTGATGGGACATTGCTTGGTGCAGAATCATTTCGGCAATATTAGGTTTTTCCAAATTCAGTATTTTGATTGAACAAAATGAAACCTAATTTTTTTCAGCAATGCTCTTGAGGATATCGTGGACCAGCTTCAGAGAAAATTTGCCCACAATGCTAAACGGTCTGAGGTATTGTTGAACACCAAGACACAAGGGTTGGAGAAACTAGGGCCAAAGCCAGAACTAGATCCTATTCCCATCAGCATCCCATCCTTACCGGGAAAACAAGCAAATCTGGAGAGGTAGTTTGCCCCCCCTTGTAGGGGAGGAGGGCGACGTCGCGGCACCCCCCTGTAGGGGGGAGGGCGACGTCGCCCAGCCCCCCTGTAGGGGGGGAGGGCGACACCCGTCGCCCAGCCCCCCTGTAGGGGGGGAGAGCAACATCCGTCGCCCTCCCCCCTCTGTAGGGGGGGAGAGCATCACCTGTCGCCCAGCCCCCCTCTTGCATCACCTGTTGCTAAGCTCTCCGGATGGATCGTCACAGTTCCCAATTATTTTACGAATCAAAATTTTTTTTCACTTTCCACCTTGTTGGAGGTAAAATTTTAGTTCCAAAGTATTTTAAAAGCTGAAAATGTCACAGCTCTGGCACTTTTGAGAAGCTGCGACAGACACATTATAACACCTTGTGGCCCATCCGGAGAGCTTAGCAACAGGTGATGCTAGAGGGGGGCTGGGTCACAGGTGATGCTATCCCCCCCCTACAGGGGGGGAGGGCGACGGATGTTGCTCTCCCCCCCCTACAGGGGGGCTGGGCGACGTCGCCCTCCCCCCCTACAGGGGGGTGCCGCGACGTCGCCCTCCCCCCCTACAGGGGGGGACAATATTCCTGAATCTGGACAGTGAATTAGATCGTCATGCCAATTTCTCTGCAACTATCATCGCTCCCACCAGCTCAACAGAATCGAACTGCCTCAGTTCACCAATACTTCAACCAATACTTCAACTTCCCGTTCAGGATTTACAACTCTCACTCGACAGGGGAGCAGAAACTGACACTGAGATGACCCAGAAGGAAGGCTCGAAGCAGGAATTGGCAGCTATTGAATTGCCATTTGAAGCCGTCACTGTCTCCGGAGCAGAAGATGCTTCGGAATGCGCGAACTGTCTTCGTTGCTCCAGTCGACTGAACTGGTCCAAAAGCGCAAAGTCTTGCTTTCCACTTGTTTAGTACCGATAATTAAGTAGGTTGTTCGGCAGGATGCAATGTCTGGAGCGCCACATCATCAGCTGTTTCAAACTTCAGCCATATGCCTGTGGGGCTTGCGGAAAAAAACAAAGCTAAAAACGGAACGTGCAAAGACACCAGAAAAATAAGACCAAATGCAGGTAATTCGTTTTTTTGCTTGTTTCATTGATGCAGATTTGTAAACATTCTTCAGCAAAGGCTCCATAATTGCGGTCAGCCGAAGTCGAGACGAAGAAATCATTCGCAAAGGATTTTTGGAATGCTTCGATGTTGTGGCAGACACCTGGGCTGGGCTGAGATCGTTCGTTTCATAGTACAGTAACCTTTCCAAGAAACAAAAGAATTTTCATGAATGTTTTCAGTTTTTTCAGTTCATGAGTTGTGGCACACTGACGTCATTTAATTAAAGATTGACCTTTTTAACCGAAGATGAAAGGATTTTTGGAAAGGTTGAGCGTGTCTTATTGATGAATGAAACGACAGCAGTTTCGGTGAATACGACGGCTGAGGTGGAGGGTGTATTGCAGTGTACCGGGAGGCTAAGTCTACATCTCTTTTATTGAACTGGCGCGAACGGAGCTTTAGCGAATGGTCAGCGCCCAGCCCCTTACTTCATAAATATTTGAAAGCCATCAGGGTTGGCATAACTTATCTACAGTTTTTACAGCTGAGTAGCATACTCATAACCTTGTAGACGCATAATCAGCCCACCCACTCTCAGCTAAAATAGCTCCCCAACGGTGCATCTAATTGGCTCATAACAGCAGGCTTACTTCATAAGGATTTGAAAGCCATCGGGGTCGGCATAGCTTATCTACAGATTCCCAGTAGAGTCGCGTCAGCAGTGTCATACTCATAACCTTATAGACGCATACTCAGCCCACCCACTCTCGGCTCAAATAGCTCCCCAACGATGCTTCTAATTGGCTCATAACAACAGGCTTCCTTCATAAATATTTGAAAGCCATCGGGTCAGCTTTACGATCCTCTACACTGCTTATGAGCCCATCAAAATCCCTCTGTCTCTCCACCTTCACTTCAGCTGCCACCTGCTGAAAGACCAACTACTGTCCCCAGGAACGCTCCATGGCTTACCTCTGGCCGCTTTGCTTGGGTCTCATGCTGCCCACCGCTATCTCAGCCACTGATACAGGCTCTGCATTCTATTCCCATGATGACCCCCCATTGTGCTTAGTCCAGGCCTTGAAACTATTTTGGAATCGATTGATTCTAGGTTTTTCAGCAGCCTTTTGATCAGCCCCGGTCTCCTCCAAGCCTAAGCCAAAGTTTGCTCCAGGTCTATCCCTCTGTCGAGCAGCCTCAAGCAAGGTGGAGGCTGCCGGCTACTGCTGGACGACAGAGCTGAGCTCCAAGAAGATCTTCTACGAAGCTGAGGCCTTCTGCTCTGATCTAGGTGGCTGGCTGGCCGCCCCCTTTCAGCCCGGCCTCTACTCCTATCTCTACGACAGGCTCAGCCCCGTTGCATCCCTGGATAGGAATGGGTTGCCTGAATAGGGAGGAGCGATTGCAGGGTGGCGGTGTTTGGCTGAGCCTGGTCCAGGGCAGGAACAAGACCAGCTACTGGGATGGCTGGGAGTGGCGCCTGCCGGACGGCACACACCGGCCTTGTAAGTGATGTTTGCTCTCTTGTGTCTGGGTCCGTTACTCTGGGGGCAGTTCCAATATCAATAATCACATGGGACAGGACAGGGGACTGCTATCTTATCATATTAGTGTCCCCTGTCCAGTCCTATGGGATTAGGAATATTAGAACTGCCCTCTGCTTTCGACCCGCACTGACCTGGAGGCGCTTGTTAGCTTCACAGCATCAGCACGAGATTGTGATCTTTTCATGACGCAACGCTTCTCATCTAGAACCCGGTCATTCACAGTAATCTAGTGCCCATCCTTCCATCCCCAGTGCTTTTTGCCAAAGCCAACTATTGGCGCCCTATGCTTGGGGCAGGAAAGCAGTCCGCAGTCTGCAGTCCTTGCCTACGAGAACGGGCGGTGCCTGTGGGAGGCGGGCACAGACGAGCCGAACGACGTGAACCGAGAGGAGGATGGCCAGGAGGAGGTCGCCCACATCGGCTGGAGCGGGGGCCCCGAACTTCGCGACGCCGGCTGGCACAAAGAGCGCCGGCCCTTCTGCCAGTTTCCCATCCCAGGTCCCCCATTCCCACCCTGTTTCTGCCTCCCCCATTTCTCCTCCCTGGCTATCCAGAGCTCTCAGTGTATGGCAGGCGAATCGCAAGAGCTGCCCGCAGACCTACCCGCCGTTAGCAACTCGAGCCAGCTTTGTCCCCAGCATCAGGGGATCAGGAAACCTGACGTGGACTACGAATCAGGTCTCTTTAGCTGGCCATAGAATGGTCAATCCAATGTTTCGGCAGAGTTGCGGGGGAGTAAGGGAGAGAAAGGAATATGCGACAGTGCCTTTAGAGCGCCATTGGGGATGCAAGCAGGGGAATTTACAGAGATAACCTACTTGGTGAGCGATGAGGGCGGCCTTGGGCGAGTGTTTGATGGGATCGGGGGACTCAGCGGTGGAGGGGTTCAAGAGTTAGCATAAAAATTAATAATTTAAAAATCACATGCTTTTCAGGCCACCTCCAAGCTGCTCATATCCTATCCTGAACCGCAGCGAAGTCAGGTGCTGGATCTCCTCTTCAAGGTTATAATTTTAATATCTCCATAAACCACTTGTCAGTTTTCAATCAAAACATCACTAACACAATGCACACCTGGAAATACCGAACAAAAGCATCGCGAGACATCACGGGGAATCTATGAGTGGGGGGAGCTAGCAAAGTCCCAGGCTTGTTTCAGCCCAAGTTTGGCGCATCCCTCCAGCTGCTGAAGGTAGAGATCGGCGGCGACGACCAATCCACGAGTAGGCGTTTGAAACATCCCAGCTAAATCAAAAGCAAAGGGTGCCAATTTGAAGCTGGTAGTGAGTCATCGCATCAGCACGATCCCTGGGACCTCAACTGCAACCGCGGCTACGAATGGTGGCTCATGAAGGAGGCCAGAGAGGTCCACCTTTGTGCAACTGGGAAGTAAAGGAGCATGGCAATGTGCTATGCAGAGAAACAAGGAGATCAAGCTCTGGGGTCTGGCCTGGGCCTTCCCCTGGTTCCTGGGGCCCTCGGCAGAGAAGGATCATCCAAGTCCCTGGGAGAACCGAACTGCTACCGCTGAGTACCTCGTGGAATGGCTTCGCTGTGCCCGCAACACACATGGCCTCGAGATTGACTACATTGGGGTAAGCACTTGGACACTATCCAGTGCATTAGTGTACTATCCAGTGCACTATCCAGTGCATAAAATTGACACTGAAATGCGACATGCACAAAAAATCCAGCTGCAAGCGGCCCAAAAGGGGCAAAAACTCAATAGGTTTCAGTGAAATACGCAATGGCAATGCAGGACTGGAATGAGAACCGACCGGATTTCGACTTCTTGCTTGTGCTTCGGCGAACTCTGGACAGCAAGAGCTTCGAAAATGTGAGGATCGCGGCGCCGGACGCACGGGAGTTTGACGACTTCCCCGCCTTCTACAACAACGAGAGTCTGCGAAACGCCGTCTATTCCTATGGGCAATCTAATTCTTCTTCCTAGCAGTATTCTGTACAGAGCTGGGGCGTTGACATAAACTCTGCAGTCATTTGCCCCACATAATTCCCTTTCTCGTTCGATTTCCTACTAAATGCTCAGCTGCATTTTACCCGTTTTTGTGACGAATGATTCATACGCGAGTTTTTTCAACCGGCTATATTTCAAGATTTCTCCCAAAAGTTTTAACAAAATTTAGCAAAAGTTGCTTCAATTTTACTGCTTTCACTATTAGCCATGCTCCTTGCAGGGTGCATTATGAAGGGACGTATAGCCCAGCTTTCGCCTATGAAACAGGCTTTCCCTTGTGGTCCACAGAGGACTATGGCACCAGGAACGATGACATTGGGGCTGCCTGCTGGGCTCGGGTTGGCCTATCCTTTATTCCATAACTCTGGGAGTGTACATGCTGCCAAGTTTTCCAGCTGAATAACTGCAACAACACAAAATTAAGACTTTTGAAGTATTTCGATTGAAAATTTAATGATGCCAAATATTTTCGTGCTCAAACATTCTGCTGTGATTGAGTTGCTGAATCGTAACTATGTGACGGGTCGTTTCACCAGCACAACAGCCTGGTCCCTGGTCTCCTCCTACTATTATCTGAGCCCCTACGCCCGTACTGGCCTCATGGATGCCTTCACCCCATGGAGCGGTCACTACACTGTCCGCAATCCTATATGGATCACTGGTTGCTCCGTTCCACTTTGTTTTACCGCTTCAGGAAAGTTTTGTATTCAAAAAAATAAATTAAGTAATTAACGAAATCAACTAACACTCCTGGAACAAAGAGAAAAATGGTCAATATTCTTGTACCGATTCCAGACGTTTGGCTGACCTTATGGGTGAGCAAATTTTCAGCGCACACAACGCAATTTACGGAAATCGGATGGCACTACCTGCAGCATGGGTTCGGAGTGGGGAACTTCACTCATCAAGGAAGCTACGTCGCCCTCACCAACGGGAACAAGACTCACCTGACCATCATTGTAGAGTCCATGGTTTTTGCTTACTCAATCGCCGCCCTCTTCCCATATATCGATTTTGCAGACCCACGAGCACTCCCAATGTTATCGCCCACAGTTGGCTAGTTATACAGTGAAACCACAGACGATCGCCTTCGAGCTCCAAGGCTCTTTTGTCCATTCCCCCATCTTTAGCACCAGGCCAAAATCAGATTGGCACCCCTAGTTCACAGGCTGACATCACGGAACTGAACCATTGGTCCACCCACCTCAAGTATAGCAGCGCATGGGTCACCCAAGCATTTGTCAACGAAGGGAAAATACCGGTCCACTAGTTTTCTCAAGCTTCAAGAATTGCGGAAGCCATTTGATATATTTGAAACCCTTTAGGACAAAATTTTGAAAATCACCAGAATCCGTTCAGGTTTCTTCAAAAGGGTGGCTTTAAGGTGGTGGATGGGAAGGTGAAGCTAAATCTGAAACTAGACGCTGTGCACACTCTGACCACCGTCAACGATGGACAGAAGGCCAGCTTTCCGGAGCCCCCACGAGACTTCGCTCTGCCTCTGCCTTACGAGGAGGACTTTGAAGGTTTCCCCTGTCCTTGCCCAATCACAGCGTAGCAGCACATTTGTCTCTACAATCTTAGCTCCGTGTAGGTCAACAGGGACATGGGCCGCCCCTCCTGTACTTTCCCGGACTTTTACTTTCCCGGACTTTTTTTGGAATCAATTTTTCTCCAGTTCTTCAAGCAGCTACGCCCGACTCCTGGTAGTTGGGGTCGTTGTGGACTTATGGGGGTAGCTATAGTAGCTCCCTATCGGTCGCTTCAAAAAATATTAGCCTTCAAAAAAAGTCCGGGAAAGTAAAAGTCCAGGAAAGTCCTGACACCGGGTGTTGAACCGTGTAGCCTAGCAATCACCGCAGCATTGCATAGCATTGATTTCCCAACTTATCGTTTTACTTGAACACGGAGAGGACAAAATAATTAGAATGCGAGCCAAAAGAGTCAGTTAATGTCGCAGACAATGATGTGGACACGGAGCCAGAGTATCTGGCTCAGCAAGTCGGCGCTTGGGAGGTGGTGCAAGAGGTTGGTCACCTTCTTTGTCTACCCTGAGAGACCGCTATAGTTCCACCAAGGCTAAGAGACCAAGGCACCCATTAGAGTAGGAGGTCGAATCCTCTTTGCCACAGTAATGGCACTCTTGCTCCAACTTTACCGCAGGCTGCAATGATGCCTAACTGCAGAGCGGTGGCAAGTTCGTCCGCCAGAAGGTCACCAAGAAGCCGTTCAGTTGGTGCTACAGCACTCGCTTGACTGGCTCCCAAAACGGCACCAACTGGCCCTATGCCATCATCGGCGATGGCACCACGTTGCTTAGCCTTGCCAGAAATATTCTCTTTGTTTGAGCAATATTTCCTAAACCCCCTGAATTTGTTGCAAACACGCTCACATACCCCTATCAAAGTAGGAGCAGAGCTAGGAGTTGGAATGACAGTGGAGAAACTGTTTCAGACGAGACGCTGAACTGGAGGCAAGCGTTCGCTTCCCCGAGTCCAACTCCTCATCGGGTCTCTTTGTGGGCGCCAGAACGGAGGTGGCTTCTGTTCATTGCTCACGGCAGAAGAGCTTTCTCTCTCTGGCTTCAGGCAGGGGCCTGCCACCCAGACGCTGTTGTGGGCGCCTTGTTCTGGCTCTATCAGGGCGATCCCGGCCTGTGGTACCTCAGCGAGGACCTGGGTATTTCAATGCATCACTTTGACTCAGTCTTGCTGCGTATTTGGACAGTCTTGGATAGCAATAAATGAGACACGCTCAAAATTTTATCAAAATAAAAAGGTTGCTCCCTAATAGTGAAAATTTTTAGTCGTTAGATTGGAACTAAGCACTAGCTTTTTGCAGCCCGGAACATGACTATAGCCCAGGGTGAACTCCCAATGAACATTGTGCAAAGTACCTGGTACAACGTTAAGCTCGTCGTCAAGGTCTCTTTTCTCATTTCCGGCCATTCTTTTCTCTCCAAAAATGTCAATGCAGAATGAGCAGATCGAGATTTCCGTGAATGGTGAAAAGCTGGCCCTAGAAGATTTGCCCGAGAATTTGAAAAAGAAAAAATGCGACGGAGCTTATTACGGCGGTGAGCTATTAAATTAGCTATATGGACTAAGCAATTGATTTTGCAACAAAACTAAAACAAAGAAAGACTAAATAACTACAAGGTATTCTCGGCTGTTGCCAAGATGCGCGGCCTTTGTTCCAAGCAATAAGCTAAGCAATAATTCCTTTTAATTGCTTTAAGATACCGCCGCAGCAAACGTATCTGACAAAATTCAGCTGAGTTTATTAAAAAACCAGGAATTTATGGATGTTCGAATTTTTTAAACATCAAGATTTTAGGTTTTTGACTATAAATCATGAAATAAAAAAATGTATCAAAAAGTTTTACTATCAACTTCAAGATATCACCATGACAGACGTACATGCCACAATTCAGCTGATTTCATTGAAAAACCATCGATTTATGGATATTCAAATTTTTGAAACATCAAGAATTTAAGTTTTTGGCCATAAATTGAGAAATAACAAATATTTTGGAAATTCATTTTGCCAGCTTCAAGAAAGCACCTCGACGGACGTACCTGCCAAAAATCAGCTGATTTCATTGAAAAACAAGCAATTTATGAATTTTCGTATTTTGAAACATTAAAATATTGAGTTTTGGCCCAAAATCGAAAAATTAGGTCAAGCCCAAAAAATGGCCTGGAGATACCACCCAAGCGGACTTTCATGCAAAAAATCAGCCAATTTAGTTGAAAAACCGCGGAGTACGGGCCCCGGACAGACATATATATATACTAGTAATATTGGTCAGTGGCCGCGCTTCGCGGGGCCACCTTTTGGTGGTGGTTATGATCCACAATCATTCCCTTCCCTATTCACCATTGCACCAACAAACTGCATGCTGGTTCCATCAAGCTTCTCAGCCATTTTTTGAATTAATTTGCAAAGCGCAAAGCCCTTATTTATCTTCTGTTCACTAAACATCAGCCAGAGTGAAAACTAAGTCTGATTCAGTCAAGAATTCCATGACTACAGTCTTGAATAATCGCTAGAAGCTGATGTTAGCACTGTGAACAAATATTTCACATATAAATGCCTTGAAACATCGGATCACCGGGTAAAGCCAAAATCGTGAAAATTGACTTTACTCATTTGGATTTTTCATTAAAATAGTTTTGAAAAGTTGACAAAGTAAAGATGCAATTCAATACAGAATTGTTTTGCTTTGAATTTAAAAAAAAGTCCGCCAAGAAATGTTTAGAATTGGTGGAGCTATGGAGCTGCAAAGTTGGAAAATTGCCAAAATTAGCACATTTTCAATATTTTCATCATTTTCAAGAATTCAGGCACAGGTGCGGGTATATGCCAAAGAAAGTCCAATCCGAGATCTATCCAAAATGGTATCATGTGCCAGGATAGGTGGAGAATCCAGAAGGACCAAGGTACCCTCCCAAAAGGGCATCACGCGTATTATATAAGACTAGGTTGAGCTTCGCCATCGCCTACGGCGACTCTAATGAACCAGCTAGAGAAAGGAAAAAACACAATTACTAAAATTTAATTGAAAACAAATATTTGAGCCTATATAGGTCCACCCTGAAAGGATTGGGTGAGCCTAAATAGGCCTGTAAAAGCATCTGGCATCCACCGCCCTACATGGGAGGATTGGGTGAGCCTAAATAGGCCTGTAAAATCATCTGGCATCCACCTCCCTACATGGGTGGATTGGGTGAGCCTAAATAGGCCTGTAAAAGCATCTGGCATCCACTGCCCTACATGGGAGGATTGGGTGAGCCTAAATAGGCCTGTAAAAGCATCTGGCATCCACCGCCTTACATGGGAGGATTGGGTGAGCCTAAATAGGCCTGTAAAAGCATCTGGCATCCACCGCCCTACATGGGAGGATTGGGTGAGCCTAAATAGGCCTGTAAAAGCATATGGCATCCACCGCCTTACATGGGAGGATTGGGTGAGCCTAAATAGGCCTGTAAAAGCATCTGGCATCCACCGCCCTACATGAGAGGATTGGGTGAGCCTAAATAGGCCTGTAAAAGCATCTGGCATCCACCACCCTACATGGGAGGATTGGGTGAGCCTAAATAGTCCTGTAAAAGCATCTGGCATCCACCACCCTACATGGGAGGATTGGGTGAGCCTAAATAGGCCTGTAAAAGCATCTGGCATCCACCGCCCTACATGGGAGGATTGGGTGAGCCTAAATAGGCCTGTAAAAGCATCTGGCATCCACCGCCCTACATGAGAGGATTGGGTGAGCCTAAATAGGCCTGTAAAAGCATCTGGCATCCACTGCCCTACATGGGATGATTGGGTGAGCCTAAATAGGCCTGTAAAAGCATCTGGCATCCACCGCCCTACATGGGAGGATTGGGTGAGCCTAAATAGGCCTGTAAAAGCATCTGGCATCCACCGCCCTACATGGGAGAATTGGGTGAGCCTAAATAGGCCTGTAAAAGCATCTGGCATCCACCGCCCTACATGGGAGGATTGGCTAACAGATGGGGGCTAGTCTGGTGATAGAGCAAGGCAAATGGTTGTGGGGGGAGGAGGAAATGGACTGAATGAATTGAAATTGGGCTGGTGGTTTTATGGTGTTTGCCGCCAGCAAAGGATTGGGGGCGTGGGGCATGGAGGCAAAAATTATGGTTTGGTGTTTGTATGGTGCATGGCAGCAAGTGTTTGGCGGTTGGAAATAAGTAGGTGAGAATAAGCAAAGGGTTTTTATGTTTGTTTTGTGTATGACGGCGAGAGTTTAAGTATTTGGAGATGTTAATGGGGGTGGAATGGAGCATGAAGACGATAATTTGGGTATTGGGATGGATGATGAAGGCAAACGATTTGGGGGTTTGTATAGTGCATAACAGCATGTGTTTAGAAATGAGCATGGAGCATGGAGCATTAATGGTGGCAAGGGTTTGAGGGTTTATGTGGGGAGTCGAATGGAGCATGGAGGCAATGGTTTTGGGTTGGTATGAAAAAAGGAAGTAATGGTTTGGGGGTTTAATTGGACCATGGTGCCTAAAGTTTAGGGATTGGTGTGAAGCATGGTGACATGGTTTAGGGCTGCATGGTTCCCGCTACACGGGTGCTCAACTTTTTTCATGCATTAGCCTCTTTTAAGCATTTGGATTTGGGCTGCATGGTTCCCGCTACATGGGTGCTCAGCTTTTTTCATGCATTAGCCTCTTCTTTTGGTCTATGGACTCTTTTGAGGATCCCCTCACCCACACCAAGTGAATGCAAGAGCAAACACCTGGCTGTCCTCGAGGGACTTCAAAGATTAGGCACCCAACCCGAGTAGGGTGAGGTTGCCAAAGTGGTTCAAGGCTTAATTGTTTGGGAATATTTATCTTTAATAACTGAAACTTGTCTAAATTGGGTAGAGTCCCAAAACTGCGCAGTTCTAAAACATTGATAAAAGCTACATTTTCAACATTTTGAGCACATTCCCGTGATCAGCGCAAGCTGATTAACTCAGAATCGGCTTCCCCAGCCCCGATTTACCCAAAAACACCTTCACCTCCTCACCAGAAGCTTCCCTCATGGCGCCCGCCATGCTTACGGACAGGACAGGCTCCTCTATTATATATATGGA